>JAANSN010001256.1:0-36335 GCA_036850665.1 Dicranocentrus wangi | reverse complement strand
CCTACAACGGTACCCAACGGTCAGATCTAATTTTTACTTTTGATGTATGTATATACCAATTTCTAAGATTATTATACTAATATCCTCCATCCAATCCGGAAACTTTGCCAATGTTAAAGGGGTAGGAGAGAATTGGGAAGTGCATTGGAGCACTCTGCTTTGAAACTCTGGAAGCTCATTTCGTATGCTTGTCTGTCACTTGAGCGTGGCCTTACTCAGGAAAGGGGAAAAGTAGATATTTGTGTGTCATGCACTATATCCATGACCCGTAAACGTACTACACACTGCTGATGTTCCTGTTTCAGGGTATTCCTTGAAAATATGTGTTTGTATGCGAAATATGCTGTGCATATGTGTGCATGCCATGTGAATTGCGCTTTGCATCACATTTTTCATTCTTGTAAAATTAAATTTATTCCATGAAAACCCCCCTTTATGGGAACGAAGCAGGCTGAAATCTGGTGGTACGGGAGGAATATAATACAAAAAAATACAGGCTGCCTTTAAAAATGCACTTTGATTTCCCCCTTGTTTGTTTTTCAGAGCATTTAAAAACGTTATGTTTTATGTTATTTCAGAACTCGTATTGCAGAATTTCAAGTTCCAAGGGGAACATCTCAGCGTTATCTGTTCAAATCTCAATTGCCCCGCATGTTTTATTCGAACTTCAACTCAGCTATATTACTACATTTTGCGCAATAAGCAATAACATTTAGAACAGGATCACAATCTCATTTCCATGAACATATAATATGGCAATTTCGTGTATATACATACCTATAGCAATTTCCCGCTGTGGAAGAATGGGCTACAGATTAAAACACTCCTGCTACGGCTGGACAACTTGGGGTTAAAAAACTAGTTGGCCGTAACTGGTTTTAAAGGTTTTTTTACTAAAATTGTACTGACGTCTAAATAAAAGAATATCATCTTGTCAACATATGACATACGTCATGCATGCCACGGAACAAAAAATGTAACTTAAAACGTTTAAAATGCGCTCAACCATGTTGAATTCTTTAAATATCCACAAGTCACGCTTGATATGTGAGTACAGTACACATATTTTTAACATACCGAGGAACCTCCCTAAAGTCATTGAAGGAATGAGATAAAAGGAAATGCGGAAAAACTAGAGTGCAATTCTAACCCATTCATTTCACTTCACTTTTCTCCATCTCATCCTACATCGCTTCCGAAAAACCAAAGAAATGTCCTTCCTTTAAAAAAAAAACTTTTTTTTGCTCCTCACATCCGTCCATTTAACTTTTTAAGAGAACATCCCTTTCTGGTGTTTCTGTCCATATGCATTCCCCAATATGAAATGAATGGTATCAATAGGAAGCGAAAAGGCTTGGCTTCCTTCACTCTGGTGAAAATGCTTTTAGGGTGGAATGATGATGAAGGCTAATAAAAATCCTTATGTGCTCATCTCACCACCACCATTTCGAGATAGCGCTGTAGCCCCGTTTTTTATTATGCTTTCTTCTTTCTATTTCACCACACTACATAGTGTTTTTTTCACTCTGGGAGTAACTAGGTATGGGTATGTCCGTCAGGTCAAAAGAGGATAAGAAATCCCTCTGTGAAATAGCTTTCTCTCTTCCCCTCGGTCAGACAAGGAACAGTAGATCACGTCTTGTTACCATAAAGTCAAAAAGTAAGTCCTCGTAGTCCTAAAAATATCACAAAAAAAGTGGTTGGGGTTTGGTGGAAAGAAATGGGGGGAAAGATTACGTAAAAACTAGCAGCCCCTTTCTTAGGCTCTCCTATTGCTTTTTTTCTTTTTTTTACCCTTTGGGCTTTTTCTACACATATGGGACGTCAGGGCGAATAGGAAGCAAGGAGACGTGATGATTTTTGACTTTGGTCGTGGCTTTTGTAACCCCACATAGGTATCAGGAGTATGAGGTTTATGACTGGTGGCTACACTGCGGATTTGACATTTATTCAAGCCAAGGGATCAAGTTAAAAGGGTAACGTTTCATATTTCCCATATCCCGCCCGACAATAATACAGCCTAACCCTATGCACATCTTGTTTTGATTTCGTATACATACTACTGAGAAGCTCAATATAAAAATATAACGTCGATATACGATTGTTCGCTTAAAATCGATTTCATATTTCATATATCAGTTTTCATAAGTTTAGCGTACTTTTGTGACGGGAGCAATGCAATGCTACGGAGAACAGTTTCTCATATCTAATATGTAACTGTATAGTCAAATTAACACTTTAAATAAATTGAACTGAACTGAAGTAAAAATAGCTCAATGAGGTCACGTATTCTAAATCACATAAAGCTGCTGTTACACTGTTTTTAAGCATTTTTTCAAAACTGTTTTATTGTATTTAATACTTCACTGTTAGCAAGTCAAAACATTTACTATTAAGCCTTACAAAGTTTTTAAAAAAAGAGTGCATGCTCAAAATGACCTAAATGGGTCTACTAATTGGCCCCATCCTCCCATCCACACTTGTAGGCTATTTAAAATCGTGGTGTCAACCCACCCTTTTGTCTTTTCTACAGAAATATCATCATCGCCATCATTAATTTCATATCTATTTCTGGTGCTTTGAGACTCACTCATGTGCTAAACATGTGTCTCTCACGAGTAAAGTAATTTCGCAAAATACGACTCGTTTTTTGATCCATTAAACTTGTTTTATTGTTGGAGCTCATGTCAAAGGCGACTTTGGTTTTTTTTCGTGGTTACACACAAAAAGTGAGTTCTCACAAGTCCTTGACAGCTTTTTTTCTTCTTGTCTCCCTATTGTTCCCTTTGATCACTTCTCCAAAAGCACTACACTTTATGATTATACATGATGTTTGTGGGGGGGGGGGAGAACTAGCGAAAAAGGATGAAAGCAATATCATATGGAAGACAATAAGAGGTGGAGAAACACATTTTGTGTGGTGCATCAAAGAGATAAAGCATTCACTCCGCTAAAGGGGAAAACTTATGCATTTCTCGAGAGTGAACGAGTCAAGTCACTCACGCGTGAATGAAATGTGGCCAAAGAATATCCCTGTTTTTTCGGAGAAAGACAGGCAAAACCAAGAGGAAAAATAGAAATATTGCGTGAGTCTCCAGGAAAGAAAAGTGACAGAAAGTGTATATCTTGACATTTGTCCTACTTAATCGTATACATGATAAATGATACAGATAAACGATGCGTAAAATGTAACTGGACACTGGAAAGTAAAGTATTTCGTTGTGTAAGTAATGTATATCAATTTTATGCGGTTGTTCGAAACAAAACGTCGATTTCGAGCTTGCTCTATATACTTACCCAGCCAATTTCTTGACGTTTCGTATTGCAAAGGATGAGAACCGATTCAGTCGTTCACCTATACTCTGGAACATGACCAGCCCGAGAGGAATCCCTATAGCTGCGTAGCACATTGTAAATAGTTTACCTCCAATTGTTGCAGGCGTTGAGTGTCCGTAACCTGGAATTAAAGAGAATGACAGTATATAAAAATACAATAGACTCGTCATGTCATGCGTAGACCGATCCAACTTTGCAGTTTGTTCAACATTTTGAAATTGCGTTGCCTCAAGTAATATCCAAGTAAGTAGTTCTTTTATGCTTCACTTCAAACACATGTCTAGACTAGACTGGCCTCTGTCATGGAACAAAGACTTTTCATTCAAAGAGCGTGCCTTGGCGCAGTTGGCACTTGTTAGATGGTAAACAACAATAGGGACATGATGCTGTTTTTTGCTTCCATGAAATGACACTAAGCCGTAGAATACGTAGATGGAATAGTGGTTGTTGTTGGTTTGGTAGTACATAATGCGCGAGTATATGCCAACAAACAATATACATGAAGTAAGAAAATAGACTACAAAGGCCCTGCTCCAGGCATATTTTTCAAAGAGCACCAAACACTTGAGTGATTCTCTCCAAGTTGTATACAGATTCTGTGTTTTCCACGATTTTATGAGAATTCCTGGCCACATTACTTGTTTACGAGAAACAATAAGCCATTATTGGAAATCCACGTTGGGAGTACGTATATATACTACCTCAAATGCCTTTTCGTCTAAACTCGTAGGTTCTTTAATTTAGGTTGGAGAGCCATTAGGATACAAATTGAGGGCCTTATTTATTCCTTTCCTCGAGACATATGTGGAGTGAGAGGTTACAAGATGATCGACCCTGCAAAGTTTAATATACCTTGTGACTCATGTTTTCCCTTGAATATGTACTTCAACAGGGAATGCAACAAATGAGTTTACCGGCAGGAACTTTGCGTTTCTGTTCGAGAAAATGCAAAATTGTTTAGAAGTTGATGAAGCATTTTCACTGAAAATCTGTTCTTTCTCTCTTTTATTTCTCGTGGACTCCAGGAGAGAAACGTGCTTTGGGAAAATGGTCAAAGGTTGTTAGGCGGCCAGACACACTGGATAAAATTAAGTGGGATGGAGCTGAGGGGAGCAGGGAAGTAACTGAAATCGAACAAGAATTCCCATCGGATCCCTTTTCAAGAGTGTTACTTTCACTATAAAAATCATAGCTTTGGCAAGTTCCCTCAGCGCCATAATCTTTCATACATGCCAGGTTTGCTGACACAAGCAAAAAGTACATTTTCCTACACATTCTCATTCATTCCTTGTGCTCAGCCATAAAACAGGATTTCATTACCCATTCCCGAAAAGCTTTATACACGAGCTACCTGGAGAAAGGGGAAATTTTTCGGGAGAGGAAAAGAAGATGAAGTGGAGAGCTAGAAAAAAAAGAACTTTTCCTATTTTCTCCAGCTGCCTATTTTTGTCTGCAGAGAAAAAGAAATTCCATTCGGGAGCAAGTTTTTTTCTTCTTCAGACATCCTTATAACTTTGCATCCAAGCCGAGGCTTGCAAGTCCGCACCCAACCCAAGAAATCAACAAAGAACCTGTACCGAATTTCTTTTTTTTGGTAGTTTTCGTTGCGCGAACATTAAGCGATAAAAAATTTAGTTAAAATCATAACCCCTACTCCGTATTCCTCCAAGAGTTTAGCTCCAGAGATGCAATTCTCTTTTGGGATGGTTGTAAAAACCACGCAGTTTAAGAAGAAAAAAGTTTTTTCTGGTTTTTTTCTGGAAAAGAAAGTACACTCTTGTTTTATTATGTCACTGGAAATGGGAGCAGAAGTATTCCACATAGTCGTGATTGTGCCTTGCTTGACTATGTGGCATCAGCTGGGAATGAAGTTAATATAATTCATAAAATAACACGAGGTTCAAATATTCTCCAAAAACTTTCCCCTACTGTGCATTTCATTTTACGCATAGTGTGTATAATAAAATTCCATTACTATATATTTTAAGTTTCCAGTTCCACCACGTCATGCTTGCTTACGAAAGGGAAGAGATATGCAAAAGTGGTTGGGTTCTGGCTATGTGTACATTTTTTAAAGGGAGGAACACATGAGCAGAGAGTGCTTTCTATTTGCATATTTAATCCGATTCCCGTTTAGCCATTCATTAAATCTTCATTCAGACCAAAACTCTTTTGGGGAAACGGGTGGGGTGGGTATATATTATTCGTCTCTCTATACAGGCGCACTTGCTGAGAGTAAGTGCTGGGTTTTGGAGGAATGAGAAAATAGACTGCGTGCAATCCACAGATCCGTTTATAAGGGTTTGCTCATTGACAGTATAAACGAGCTTGGAATGTCGAGCTAAAAAGTAAAATACGAGAAAGTTACAATTTCCAATAAAAGGTTTGGCGGTTTTTGTCTAAAAAAAAGTCTACCCATTTGTATGCCGGAAATCAGCAAAAAAAAGCCTCTCCTCTGTGTTTTCGCCTTAATCATTTCCATCGTGTGAGAGTCCCGTACCAGATTCATTATACACAAACATAAAATTCACTTTTACGACCGAGCATTTTGCACTGTGTGCACCGGTTGTGTTTGCTTCGGGAAAATATCCTTTCATGTACAGTTGCAGTTCACAGTTTACGTAACTCTCTGTTTGCTTATTGCTATCTCCCTCAGCTTTATCCAACCCGTTTCCAATGAGAATGAAATTCATTCAAATATCCTGACATTTTGAGCATATCCTGTCTAGGCATGTGCTCTATATTTTTAAGTCTTAATAGTTTGTGCAATTACGCCTTCGGGGGTTGTGTCCCACAGTGGCCATTTTAATGCCGGATATACACAACACAACCAAACCAAACTTTTTGTGCAAAACACTTGACCAGTGAGAGAGAAGTGCTCTCGTCTCTACTGAACCGAAACCCGTTTCGATGTTGAGAGAGGAGTGATGCTCTTATGATACTACCATTGGTTCTTTCACAAAACAATATCCTACCAATTGAAAATACTTGTATTGTGTGAAGCACGTCATATTCTACGCTGGAACTATCCTATTGACGAAGACTTCCAATACGGACCGTTGAATACAGAGGTTGATGTACATGTTAAGGTACAGTGATCTCATTCATCATTTCACGTCCTATAAAGAATCTGCAATTGGCGGAAATACATTTTGCATAATAAAGACAATCCACTCGACCGACAGGGAAACCGACATTTCATCTACCATTTTTCGACTTTGCGTATGCTTCAATATTCGCACAATTCCCTGGACCGTAACAACTCAAAATTTAAAGGATACACATATAATGCGGTATATATGCATTCCCAGGTAGCAGTAACCCGACTTCAAAATGACTGAATCCCTTTAACTGTAAACCTTTTTAAAGTACACGACACCCACGTTCGCATCAAGATCCAGAGTGTATACGCCATATCCCGAGATGTGCCCATTAAACCTATAAAATATAAATGGAGTCGCTCACCATGCTGAGCTTGTCCCTCC
The DNA here is from genome assembly GCA_036850665.1 of Dicranocentrus wangi. Taxonomy (NCBI): domain Eukaryota; kingdom Metazoa; phylum Arthropoda; class Collembola; order Entomobryomorpha; family Entomobryidae; genus Dicranocentrus; species Dicranocentrus wangi. The sequence continues at coordinate 29,514 of JAANSN010001256.1, read as the reverse complement.
AAGATGGAAAAAGTGGAAAGAGAATGATAGCGAGTAGGGCAATGAGATGAGATGACTTTGTACACTTGATAGAGCTAACTATCGCCTTTCCCTCCCATTAAAAATCGTAATTTCACTGGAGTTTCCCATGTTAGTCCTGTGTGTCTCCTCTCGCAAGGAGAGAGCGACATGGACCACTTACAGGAAACAGTTTATATGGGTTGTTATACCAGAAATGGGTCATTTACGGGACTCCCGTAAATGTAAAAAGTGTTGTAGACTGGATCCCTAAAACTCCGCTATCACATCCACTTTAACGGGGCTTCCTCGGGAAAAGTCAACCGAGAGTTGACTGCCTCTTTCAAAGTAAAGTAGGTAGCATGGAGGGGAGAGCTCTGGGAAAATAATAATTGCCAGAATGAGATGTAATTGTTTTTTTTATAAAAGTCAATGAAAACAATTACTGCTCAGTGCACCATCTACCACACATCAGCCCATTGATCATGATCATCAACTGTGGAAACGGAGGAAATTCTCTTTTGGGTAAACGGATTTTCGCATTTTCACTGACACTCTCCGTATTTTCTTCAGATTACCTAGATAAACGCGCAAAAAAGGTTGGTGGCTGGAGATACCATGTGTCGGTTGTCGTTTTGGTGCTGAGCTCATTGTCACTGTTATGTACACACATGCAGTCAACCATAAGTTGCCCTTATGTGCCGCTGACTTTGTCGAAAATTACATACCTATCAGGAAAAGTTGGAGTAACCCAACACACCAGGAACCCTCCCACTTTGTCCTACTTCCTTCACATATCTTGGCAATGGACTGGAGGTTGTTCACAGGGAATATATTTGGAATTCATCGGAACAACCCTCCAGGTTTTTCCAATCCAATCTGTATAATAGCCGTGAGTGGAGAGGGGAAAGAACAAACCAGCCGATATAAAAATAGGAGGAAAAAATGTCAGTGCGAAAAGTAGCAATTTATCTCAAAGAGAGAGTGTGATTGGACTGCTGCATTAATTAATCAACCGTCTCTCTATCAAATATTCAGAGCTTTCCTCTTAACGCCAAAATATACATTGTAACTTTTGCAAACACACGTCCCATTTCTCGTGTTCATGTTCGGGTGGGGGGAGTACCCTGGAACTTTGTGTGATTAATGATCTTTCCCCTAGTATTTAAAAGGTGGAAGGGAAAAGGAAAAAAAACTTTTTGGGAGGAACAAGGCCAGCGGTAAAGTGGCAGCTTGAGAAAAAAGTTGTACAGCAAATGGGAGGTAAAGTGACTGTTGTACATTTAATGTTAAATTTATTTTTCGGGCAGATAAAGGTTCTAGCAAGGCACGTGCGTGATTTATTTCGTTCGATATTGAAAGTGATGAAAAATGGTTAAAAACGGAAATGTGTGGTTAAACATTTGGCACTAGTAGAAAAATTTAAAAGATTGCCAACTACAAGAATTATATGGACTGCCATTGATATGAGCGTAGTTATTTGCAGGGGATGACATTATAAAGCTGTAATATTTGCAAGGCAGCAGATATCATGTCCACATATTCCTATGATAATTATTACTAGCAAGATTTCAGCTCATTAGTGTTCCATCAAAAAGTTATTGCCTTTGCTATACCTACCCCGTGCCCTTCCGGATTTCCCAAAGTGTATCCCCTCTGCAACATTAGTTTCACTGGACTATGCCTAATTACACCACGGTACGGGAAACAAAGCGCTCTCTCATTGTTATTATACCTCATCAAGGGAAAGTTAAATGGAAAGGGGTATCCAGTGCGAAAGACTATTTAGAATATTATTCCCACCCATTTGCTCCCCATTGTAGGAGTCTTCTTTAGCTTTTCGTTGTATACAGTGCCCTTCACGTTAAACTTTCTACAGACTGCGGATCCCTGTTTGAAGGGTGACTGCTGTAAACTTATTTTTAGTGTAAAAAGCCACTTGCACAGGAGCGTAGTAACACCAGCCATAGCGTTAATGATCAACTCTCCCGGGGCGCTTGTATGCTATTTACGTTCTAAAAGGGCAAACCCAGGCAGAGGGATGAAAGGGGAAGGAAGGGGAATAACACCAAAAAGGAGTAAATCATTTTTTTAAAGAAATATCCCAAAATAGCTTCAGTCCCCTACTCCATCTAATGAGACGAAGCTCTACTTAACATATAATAATACAGAAGCAAATTTCTTTGGGCAAAATTACCTAGGGCAGGAGTGTTACAAGATGAAAAGCTCCGTTTTCTATACACTTTATGTATATCTCACTCAACTTACATCCTTACTTTGTATTTTGCTCACTTGTCCTTTTTACACTTTGCCACATTGCACTGCGAAGACTCAAACGGGTAGCTGCATGAGTAAGCATAAAAGAAAGCATAAATAGTGAGTAGGGAAGCGTCTAAAAGGATAGTTTTTTCGCGAAATTATTTTGAGAGAAAAAGGGATCGCTTATATTATCCGAGAGCCATAAAATGACTACATATGAAAATTGCCTTATTCCGGAACACAACCCCTATTCACAAAAATTCACCTTTTCTTCATAAAGATTTGGGCACACACTTTGGAAATGCCGGATAATTAGAGTAGAAGGGATATATCAAAAGTGCAATCATGTCTTATTTTCTACAAATAAGGGGAACTCATTATTACTGTTTTTATGTCAGACGCCCATATTTCATACGTGTATATGCTCGACTACACGTCCAGTTATCCGTAAAAACAAAGTAAAAAGTTTTTAGTGAGGACTAACTTAATCGGGATATATATGGAAATAATGCCTAATGACGAAGTGAACTAAACGCACACAGGCTGTACTTAATTCTAATAAGAAAAGTGGAGGAAGGAAAGAATTTGACTCACAAATTTCCCTCTTCATCCTCCACGTAAAATCCCTTTAGAGGGAAAGTGAAAGTGACGCAATGTGGATAGGGTGCCTGTGTGCCTGTGCCTACTCTGTGACAAAGAAAACTTTCTATAGAGATTACTGCAGTGGAGCAAGTCTCTCTTTTAGCAAGTACATATGGTGCATGTGTACTACCACCCGGCTTGGAAGAAAATTTTCCCCGTTAATAATACAAAACGATGAGGAGCCACTTGTACTTCCATTACCTTATAGTTTGCTGTAACATATGCAAACGGAATCCACAAGTTTGTTCAAAATCTTCCCTTTTGAACTTTCCATTCGATCCATTTGAGCATCGTAGTAGCAGAGTGGAAAATAAAGGATTTCTCGACACATAAGATATGGAATAACTTTACACGAAATACTTACTCCGAAGTTAAAAACTCGGCAGGAGAAGAATAAGCATGGCAAGAAAATCCTCTTCTGATTCATCACTAAACTACTTCAAAACTCCGAACGTGGGAGCAGAGCTGTTACAGTTTTCCCCCCAGAAAGATATACAGTTTGAAGGAGAAACGCGGAGAGCAACATTGAAAAAAAATATCGCACTAAAGACAGAAGCTTAAGTCAAATAAAATTGGAATCATTTTAGAATTCCATTCTTCTCCAGAGTCAGAGTCGGAGAGTCGGAGTACACGCCATACCGCAAGTATCTTGACAAGTATGTAACATTCTCCATCCACCAAGTGTAAAAACTTGTTTCTGATGTGGATAAAATGTATTAAATGTATACGAAACTAGCATTCATATATTATCCGTGATAGTGGCTTTAGTGGGCTGCTTGCTGCTTCAAGACTATGAAGATGCTGAGCAGCCACAAGGATTTGTGCAAGTTGGAATTGGCTTTTTAAATTTGAGTCGGGATGAGAGAAAGAGGAAGCCAAAAGCAGGAATTTCATTGTAACCATCATGAACCACATAACACAAAGATATGCTCAGGGTTTGGATACATCTCGAGAAAGTGAAACTGAACTAAAATAACAATATATATATGTGAGGGGAAAGGTACAATATGTAATCTGCATGCTGTATTACAAGCCACCATAGAAAGAAAACCATACTAGTTGTTCTTTTTTGGGTTCTGCTTTTTATTAATACAGAATTTTCCGCGGAATATATGAGGAAGCTGGGGTTTAGCAACTTGGCATTCTTTCCTCGTAACCTTTTAGTTCAACCTATTTCATGCACAACGTTCAAGTCGAAAGGATAGAATAAAAAAGTGGGATGGGATGCATATTAGAGGGCGTAAGGGAAAGATTGCAATGTGCTGCTGATCTCCCTATAGTATATCTGGCTGGAGAGAGCGTGATATGCTAGCAACGCAACGGGGAAGGGAGGTATAAAGTAAAGTATAGTCAAGCCAGATACAATATTATGTGTGAAGCATATTGCGAGAAAAGTAGCACATCATGCAAAGCAGAAAGAACATCACTATGCTGTATGGTACGCTCAACCATCCAAAGTTTTGTTTCCGTTCCAGTTTCATGCTCCCCTTTGGAACAAGTGTGGAAACAGAAGAAATAAAAAAAGAGTTTTTTTCTTCTCTTTTCTGATCCCAGGGTAATAAGTGTGGTGTAGTGGTGGGTATTTTTTCTTGAAAAAAAGGAAAGAAATCCACTACATTATTCCCATTGATTCTCTAAGCCAGTTTTTTGAGAAAAAAGTGGGGTTTGTTTCGAAAGACGCTTATTACGCTGTTCCGAGTATTCCATTGTGGGGATATATATTGAGTCGAAAGCAAATACTCTTTCGTCTTAAGATTCCTTCAGGGAATGGAATACATTAGATCGAATATCATTATAATAAAGTTATTCAACGTCTTTCCGCATTGTCGTTTTATAAAAATGTGTGGAGTCTATGTGGGAAGGTTGTTCACTGAGAAAGTGGGGGGTTTTGTATCCCATCCCACATAAAATTCATAGTCCCGACACTTATCCAATTTGTAGCTCATGACGGGTTTTACTCTTCTGAAAAGGGGACGGGGAAATACTAGAAAATTGCCTGCGGTTAAGGAGGTATGTATATTAATGTAATGGTCGCATCGTATCCACCTGCTAAAGTACAGAGTAACCACCCTGAAGCCCTTCCCCCACTTTCCATTCTAGTGGGATGAGAAGCAAATTTTATTTCGAGAGGGAAAATAAACCCTGTTCATAACAATTATTATGAATATCATTTCCAGCTTTATATAGAAGATTCTGAAATCTCTGGGACTCTGTGGGAGACCAGACCAAAGTGCATGCTACCCCAAGAATACTCAAACCCCAAACCCCATATAGGTATATATATATTTTTTGTATGAACAATTCTCTTCAATCAAAGCTAATTAACTTTGGCGTTTTCAACGCATCCTCATCCTTTTATCGTTGCCAGTTGGCAAATTTTCTGGTAAAAATAACAATGACTACGTTGCAGGCTCATACGTAATGCCAAAACCACTTTTCGCTGAAAAACGACATGGGACATGAGGGCACTTGTGTTGTTTGCGAACGTCTTAGCCTCATCCCACCAATTCACTCTAGTGACCATTTGGCCACCACTTTAGGCCATTTTTTCTCTCCTCCTTTCATCCCGCTTAAAACGTAATTTTGGCTTTTTAACCAACTACAAAAGCCATCTAATATGATGATACTTTAAGAAAACAGCGGAGACTCTGCCAAAACTGAGCTCTCTCCTTTTCTCTTCATCTCTGCCCGATTAAATGTCTCTTATCATGGTAATACAATGTAATAGGGTTATTTCATCAGATGAGAAAACAAGATCAACCTAAAGTACTCCCTCCTTCAAAATGACAAAGTCTTGTTCATTCTGTCTCCTCTAGTCGCATCCTCGTAGACAGAAAGTTCTTTTTAAGGAAAAGCCTCTCTCCCCAAAAGTAATTACCACCACCAACCGCGAGTATCATTTTCCTCCTTGAAGGTCATCCTCATGAATAATATTTTCTGGCAAAAAGTTGTCACCAGGATTTCACGGGAAGTACAAAACAGCCCCATTCCACATCACTGAGGAGGGTTTGCTAAAATACGGAATCACTTTTAAGCAGCCAGAATATGACTTCCCTTCCCAGTTATCCGTACAGTAATGAACCTAACACATTTTCCCTCCTTCAAGGAGGGGACAATTCGCCCTCAACAACTGGAGAGAGAAAAAAAATTCTACTGGAACATCAAAGGAATCATCATGAAAATGTGCCGCACTTCAGAGAGCGGCCCGGCTTTAGAGAAAAATATAAATTCTTAAGATTTCGGGTGATGCTCTCTGGGAAAAAGGGAAACCCATTGTATTTATGCTATATACCACAGAGAGTAATACAGAATAACGGTAGCTTTGTCTTTTCGGGGTTAAGAAAAATACTGAAAGAAAAGAAAGGAGGAAAGAACCTCAGTCCATAAGGCAGGATGTAACTGGTTGTGTTCATAACGTTACATTTTCTGTGGAGCTTGATACGAAAAAAACGTATACATATTTCCTCAAAGCATGGGTGATAGGAGTGGTAATGCGCTACTTTTAAGAGGATGACACCCAGTTGAATAATTCATTCGAATCACATAACTACATCCACTCTCGGCGAATTCGCAAAAAATCCTGTTTCCTCCCATTTTACGTTTATTATATTACTATATACGGCAATGGGAGTACAGAGAGTAAGAAGGAGACTATGGTGGCCGTATTTCTTGGAGGATACACACATCTCGAACTTCTCGTTTTTTGTCATTTTGACGTATATTATATACGATAGTTTATATGTGCTTGATTCCAGCTTTTCCCCTTTTTCCTTGTGTTTTCATAATGGAAAAGCCACAAGTTTTGGGCTTCCCTGTAAGAGTAGATTTTGAGTGATTTTATTCCTTCTCTTGACTGCACCAAGGGTTCACAGTGTATTTCTTTCTTTTTTTTCTCGACGAGACGACGACTATTCGGCTTTACTGTCGGTCTTGCGTTGTTACATTTGCTGGCAACTCGACAGTCCATAAAATTAAAGGAAAACAAGGCGGACACACTTTTACCTTCTACTTATGTATACGAAAAGGATGTGTCTTCATAAGAAAAATTGGATATTTCTCTAAAAGAAAGAGCTTGTTATTGGAAAGACAAAAGGCTACGATTTCTGATGCAATTACTCTCCTCCGGAGTGCTCCACACATCACATTTGACTTTATCAGGCTGACCTATGGCATCACACTAGAATACAAATTAGCAAACAATCCTTATTACTTTTCTGTTCAGAGATTTTTTTTATTTTGTCACAAGAGAAAAAAAAAGATTCTTTGTGGACTAACAGTCCTGGTTTGCCTGAGTCATAATGATAATGTTGAAATCCCATTCGTGATGATGATATGACATGAATACAATATCATGGTTTTTTTCGCGGTGATGATGCCGGGAGTGGAACGGAAAGAGCCATGTTATCAACCAAAAAAGAAAGACTTTTTGAGGATTATGTAACGTCAGAGATTTAACTGTCTTTCAACACTAACAGCACATCATCCCATTTTTATATATTTTATGTTGAGGATACAACAAGCACACTTGGAAATAAAAATTCCAGTGCTGACTGCGGACGCCGCTGCCAATCACTATCATTTTCATCATGCTACATTATGTAAGATCCCTTCCGTCTCGTTTTATGAGCGTGCCCTTTTTTAATGCTATGCGTGGGGTGGGATCTTCATGCAGAGAGAAAGCCTAGAATAAACAAAGTTAAGTGGTTAGAGTAGATTTTTCCTGTTGGCATGATGGCGTCTTATGTATGCCACGGGTAGTAAAAAATACTTCATATCCGGAACAAATACGACTTGAATTTTTTTTACATAACGTTGGTCAAGTACGAGAGAAAAATATGTGTAAACAATAATTATACTCGTATAACTTATAATAACCTTTCCTGCTTACTTTCTTGTCTGTGGAAATCCACCCCGTCGTCGTTGTGGGATATCTGAATTTCCGTTTAATGCTTACTCCATTTCCTATATGAAATTGACACTTGTACATACCCAGGCACGTCTCAAATTGCATGTCGTGCCAAAAACGATAATACCTTCCAAAAAAAATGTTGTTAGAAACAGCAACCATGGTTTGTACAAGCAGACCACAAGCCCTAAGAACCTGCTGCTGATATAAAATCCCTTCCTGTTTTTCAAAGTACGACTCATTACAACCTTCGGAAGTATCAATTTGAAGGACATGTGTCACGGTCTTCGGTTCTTAAGATATGCAAAACGGTAACATGTATGTTGTAATGAAAATGAAATATGTGAAGGCGTTTATGCTGAATTTTGGTTTTACAAGGGTAATACATGCAAAACAACTGCTCATAATATCTGCTGTCATAATATGTCGCGTTTCCTACGCAAGTTACCACCCACTTTGGAAAAGTTTCACCATACGGAGGCGTTATTTTAGTTCGTAGAAAACGCTTCGAGCACGGATGATGCATCATATTTGCCGTTTCACTGCGTTGAATTTCAAGTGATATGTATACAAGTTTGGTATCGATCGACCAATTTCAGGGGTTGATTCAATAATATTTGTCACTTTCAAGCTTCAATCAGTGTGTGCTCCGACTCTAGACTAAATCATTTTAGGACTTGGACTTTATTAAATTACTTGTACTTTTGGACAAGTATTTTTGAACAAACACAAGATTCATCAGTGCTAACTTACCTTGGAATGGATGGAAATTGTACACAAACACAAGTGTTGTCTTAACTAATACGATTTCATCTCTATTTTCAAGTGCCAATCAATACGTAGGGAGCGAGAAGTAGGGAGCGCGGAGCGGGCGAGCAAGTTTTACTTGTTTTAAAACTAAGATAGCGGAAATAACAGCATCCCACTGGGATATAAATGCAAAGTGCTTTATACATTTGTGTCCGGAATGCAAAGTGAAAATTGTAGAGGGACCGGTGCAAACTTTTTGGAATTAATGTAACATAAATTAAAATGAATGAATGGGGCTACTCAGACCTAATGAAAAGTTTAAACAGTGGCAAGAATGGGCCCACATGAAGTTTTCCTTTTCCTCCTTTTATTCACATCGGGTTTCTAAGCTGTATAGTCACTTTGGGATGTGGGACATGTTAAATGCATGGATATTGACATGTTATACTTACTCCAGAACCGGGATATATGTATGGAGAAAAGGTTTTCGAAATTACACATTCATGTCCCTCCAAATAATATGCAAATGCAAACACAAGACTCTCACCTCCCAAATGAGTGTAACAAGGTAGTACACCATAAACACTAGTTTTCTACTTATAAAACGAACACAGACAATCTTGACGGTGGTGGTGGTGTCCAACGAAATCTGAGTAAAACAAGCGAACAAGGAATGCGTGGAACTAACAGGGGGAGAATTAGGAAGGAAATCCGACTGTCACGCTTACGGTTTCGCCCTTTTCTCAAGTTTCAACCAAACCAAAGTCATTCGTAACATTCAGGTTGGACTACTAGTCTTGTATATACCTCAACAGCAAGCAGTAGTGGGGCGAGCGTCAAATTCAGAGAACCATGGAAAACACAAGTTTAGAGCATTATAGCAGAGTCGATAGTACTCGAGAAGACATTCAACTAACCTCAAGTGATCCCTATTCTATATCAATCCGATGCGAGGGCCTTTCTCTTATTTTCACTATTTTCAAATCAAACAAAAGGGACACATCCACTGGGAAAGAAAGTTGCCAGGTTTCTTCTATATAACTAACCAAACTATTTCTGTTGAATTGGTTGGCCCTATAGTGGAACATATTATATGCCTGTATGAATGCCCACTAAATCAACAAATCTCCAAAAGAACAATGCGAAAAAGACGAGATGAACTAATGAGTATTGGAACAAGAGCATAGACACGGAATGAGTTTTGAAAAGTGATGAAAGCAGAGTTTCCTCTTGAAAGGTTTATGAGAACGTTAACTGCTCCGACATTATTTTCTGTCACATAAGCCCAGAGCCTCCTATACTGATTCTATCTTGCTCGAAAGAAATATATTTTTTTCCTGTTTTTACTTTGTAATTTTTTCCATAAATTTCAATTTGAGGGCGCACCCACTGTAAAGACGCAAAATACCTGGTATTTGTTCCGTCCTACGTTGTATACTCTTTCCTAGTATGTGTGAAAGGGACCGTTACAAATATTAAAGCAATCTTTTCTTTCATCTTCCTACTTATTATGAACCGTTCCTCTAGTACGTACTCTCGTGTTAAACAGTAGTTTATTGTCTACGTGTCCTGGTTTCTGGGTATTCAGAGCTTCCCAGACGGAGTATACATTTATTACAAACTTTCTCATTTACATTTTCCTCGCGCACGACACACTTCATCAAAATTATTATCATATATACCTTCCATGAAAATCCTACTCGCTGTTTTTCCTCGTGTCCCTCTCCACTCCAACAACCAAACAATGTTAGCATTGATTTTGTCTTTTTTATGCCTTTTCCAATTAAGGATTCCTTATTAAACTTTGTTCCTCTTTCCTGCTAATAATAATACTAAAATGATAATAAGATGGGACGCGTTGTGAATTTAACTAGGTCTGGGAGTCGGATTCCCGCGGTAATAAATGCGACAATGCAGATGAGCCCCAGAGACTGGAGACGTATCGATTCATTCATGCATGGGAATTATGTAGTCGTCTACATCCCCATCCCCCCAAATAAGATTTGTGCTCCCTTTTGTCCTTTCGTTTGACATTGGAAGTTTATACTGGAAAACTGGGTAAAAAAAACTTTTATCCATTTTCCCTCTCTTCTTGCTCCTCAAGTCAACTTCATTTTCGTAGAAACGACATTCGTTAGTCTTCATAGAAATTAGTTTGTCTTTGGTTAACTGCATCTCCTCGCAGTACAAAACAAAAACTAATTTTGGCTGGTGGGAACAAAGCAATCAACCCAATTTTCATTTTCATTGTCTCCTTCTTTTCATGCAATAACGCCAACTTTGAAATTGCTCTACCTATAAGCCATTCGCTCAGCTCGTGCATCGCATCCTGATCGACAGTTATCCTTCTCAAGTACGCCTACTTATATTATATATAGTTGACGACATGATGATGTAATATATTATCCAGACGACGACCACGCCATACATATTTCTTGTCGGAGAAAGTTGTGTGTACGTACAACCTCAAATCTGAAAGTGGCACATGAAACCTGTACTTAAACCCTGGGTGACTTATGGCTCATGAAAAAAAAATTCTTCACTAACTACACTACTCCCTGTCAGCCATCATCCAAGTGCGATGTTATGATAGGAGCAAAATGTAGCATTTTCTCGGCTTAGTGGCAAATCCCTACTTCCCTTCAATCCGAACAACACCAAAAACTACCCACAGGATATCATCGTCATCACCACCACCTCCACCACCACCATCCACCGGATAATATTTTTTCTCTTCTTCTGAGCTCTGAGCTTCTTGCCCAGTTTTGACGTGTGATATGTAAGCTATACAAGGGTGGCTCTGGCTACTGCTAATGCTGGCTGGATACAGTAATGGAGGGTATTTTCTCCAAATTTTTTGGAGGAAAAAATATAATGTGAACGGGTTTACAAGCCAAAGTGGAAAGAGGATGAGGGAACGATTGAAGTTAGTCATGTGGAAAAAATAAAACGCCCGAGCAAGAGAATATAAAAAAAGGCTTACCATTCTCTAGAGAGGATCTTACTCCAAAAAAAATACGGAAACAACAGCCAAGAAAACGAAGGAGGGGATAGGGATGACTACAGGAAGCTATAATCTAATACAGACTTAGACCTTCATATTAACTCAGTGTCGGAATATTATGGAGAGGATCATGATGAACACATTTCGGAACAGCGTTTTTTGGAGTCAACAACCACCCTCCGCCTCCTCCTCCTCCGTCACAATGAGTGCATATATAAGACGCGCGCTACTAGTCCAGTATTCCCAGTTCCGAGAAATGTTCCGACTGACCATAATGCCCTTTATTTATAGTACCCATTGTCCTGCTGCTGACGACTGGACGTCAACTGCGACGAACGATCGTCGTGCGTGCGTGGTCTGGTCGCGGTCACCCGTCACGGTCGACTTAAACCCACGCAAGGAGTCGGAAAACAATTCTAATTTCAAATAGTGCGCTCGTCGCCACTCCATCCGTCCTCATGCCTTTATGCGTTATAATAATATGCCAACGTTTCAGCGACGACAGTCCAGCGCAGCGTTTCTACCACCTTTTTGGTCTCTCTTCTTGTTTACCCTCTCGGCGGAGCGCACAACCAACCCCCTCTGCTCTACCCTGCGCTCCGTGAGGACATTTTCTTAATAACAGGGAGTGAAGGGATGATTGTTGGAGGAGTTGAACAATAAATAAATAATATAGTATACATATATATTATGTATGTATAATCCTTTTGTTTCATTTCCTAACGTTGCGTTCCCCATTTGACCACACAACCCGGAAGGTAAGGGAGTAGGGAAGGGAGGGATTTTATATATTTTTCCAGTAAAAATGGATAAATATTGAATAACACATAATATTCCCTGCTGGAACAACAAGAGAGAGAGAGAGAGAGAGAGAGAGAGAACAACTGGACTGAAACTGGAACACAAAAGTGAGGAATGGCATGATCCTATCCTCCAGCAAAATAAAAAAATTCCTTCTTGACTCAACTTTTTCGCAGAGTATTAGTGTGTGTGTGTGGCAGTGGCAGCAGATGCAGCAGCTGGAACAATAACAAATAATAAAAGAAATCTTTTTTCCATTTCCTTCCATCTTTATTTTAGCAGGGAAAACGGGTTTTTTAGGTCCACACTACTATAAGATGCACTACTATTTTCATCACTTTCTCTTCTTGGTAAAAAGAAAAGGAAGAGGAAAAGAGCATGCTTTATAACCTAAAGAAAAAAGTTTTTGAGTCAATCCCTTGGTTGTTTTTGAAACATCTGTGGCCTTGGTACATTTTGAACACATGACGAAACGAGGGATCAGGATGACTTTCGCGAGAGAGTCCTCTTTTTTTTGTGTGGAACTGGAAACCTGAGAATTCACATCTTTATTTTTCCCCTCCATATATTTCATATATTATTTAGCTATTACTAATATTACTGGCGGATTTATCTTGACGCATAGATTGTCTTGACGTATATTGTGTGTAATAGCAATAGCAAATCCATACTTTTTTTTGTTTTCTAGCACTCTCCAAAACTGAAGTTTTAGTCAAAACTTTTGTTGTTGTTGTGTCCGAGTGTAATAATGATGCATATAAAATTGGGGCATCGAATCGGATTTCTCGTTCGACACAAGGAATTCACGGATGAAGTACCTCTGGGAGGAGAATAATATCTGTTAAGGAATAAAAAAGCATAGTTTGTTTTTTGTCGTGTGCATCCCACCAGCGCAGTGTGGTTGGGATTGGGAACACTGCCCAAAATCGTATATAAAGGCGGTCGGTCGCCGTACGAATATATACGTTCTAGCCTTATTTGATTTGGACATTTGGAGCTTGTTATGAAATATATAAGGGATTCATATATGTCGAGAGGAGAAAGCCACTGGAAAAAAACTACAACAAATGCGTCTTGTGTTTTGTGTTGCTGCGTCCCAAGCTCCAAGAAACATCATGGTTTTTAGTTTGTTACAAATTCGGAGGAGAAAGAAAGGCACAGACGTCGTTGTTTTGGGGGGTCTGAAATGTGGAGTGGTTTTTACTAGGATACACAAGACACGTAATCAAGATGAATAGGAGGTTTTTAACATAGATCATCATAATGATGTATGTGATATGCGTGTTCTCCTACAATTCCCATTCTTGATGAGAACAACAAACTATCTTTATGTTTCCATTCTTATCCGCATACATTTCCAATTTATAAATACACCCTGTTTCGAAAAGGACTAGCCCTTGTTCCACAAAATCTCACGTCTATTGAGGATCCCTTTTCCAGAAAAAAAATCTCAGCATGCAGTTTTACACAGTTTGCGTTTCCTATGAATGTGTATCCCTTATTATTAGCAAATGGTGGTCCTGATCTTATTTTTCTGCAGGACTGTATGTAATCCCGTGGAAAGCCCATCGTGCCCACTGAAGAGGCACTCCACCATTGTGGTTCCTCAAACCAAAGATAACACATGGAATGATGATGTAGGATACCCAACGGGAAAATAGAATGGAAGACTCTGGCAAATCCTTATGGAGACTAAGTAAATCATGATGACTGAACCGAGTGCTGGCTACATATACCAGTCTACTAGGTCGGGAAGGGGGATATGATAGCCTCACCGCGTCTTCTGCACACAGTTTTGTCCTTTTCATAAAGTCTACCAGGAATATTAGACAGCAATATGGGTTTTGCCTGGTTTTTCCCCGCGTCCTCATTTTTTGTTGGTTGATGTGTATAGGCCGCCTAGATAAGTATGACCTGACAAGATGAACCAAACTTGGTCTCGTGTAAAAGGATGGAAATCAGAGACAGAGCGGGAGAGATATGAGAAAAAAAAGAGAATAAAATCGTGATGGCAGGACTCACGATCTATCAAGCTATAATATAGATTCCCAAGTGAATTTTTCCTCTCTTCCCTTCCCTTCTTATAATATGGTTTATTCCAGTTGAGAAAAACCAAGGAAAATCTGCTTCAAGATGTGTCGTTCGTATATATTGATTTGCTGCTCTTTTATCCACTAAAAAGTATGAAAGAAAGCAGACGCAAACGTGACGACACCGTTTAGATGTCTTTATCACGGAATTAGTGGTTTTCTCAAGAAATGAAGGCTGCATAAAGTGATGTAATTCTCTATTTCTGTGACTTTATGTCATCTCCCGTTAACACAAGAGATTTCGTCGTCTTTCGTACCTATTAAACATTATGCCTATTTGCAGTCTGTTATGACTGCAAGAAAATATATTATATTCGTTAGAAAACTTACCAATAGTTGTGAGAACTGTTGTCGCGTATATTAAGGCTCCTGCAAATTTCCACTGTGAACTGCCAGCTTTCTGTGGCACAGATTTGAGAATTACCATCTCCAGTATACGATAGTCGTCTCGGGATATGTTGTACCGCAAGCTGAGCACTTGTTCCAAATCTGTTACAAAAACAACCATAATATATTCAACGTTAGAGATTTTTCAGTATAAGTAATCCCGTTTTTAGAATATGAGACTTTTTGGGTCGACGCTTTAACTCGTTTTTAGGGAAAAGCAAAACAAACGGTTGTCTGTTTCCCCACATTGCATACAAACTGCTAATAAAAAGCAACCTTGTTCAATAAGTTACGCGCTCCGCGCCAATTATTCCATGACACATGAGCTTATAGTCACTTTTAGTGGAATTTTGCTGTAAACATCGGTTTCGACTTTTTCATAACTTTAACGATACTGCGGCGATACGGCATCATATATGGAGCCAATTAGAAGTCAATGTTTGAGTACACGTTACTGACCGTGACTGGTTTTGCACTAACTTCAACGAAGTGAAAATAGACGGGTTTCATATCACAGTTATGTCTTAGTTGTATGCCCAGCTGTTATGTATTGAATCCAAATGATTTCAATGAGATGTTCAGTAGCAGAAAAATGGAATGTAAACATCATTAAAAGGTTTTCTGTCTGCGCAGTTTTTGCCCGTGAACTGTCTGAATGTGAAATGATGTTTCCAGTGTGAGTAATGGTTCCATTTGAAAGACCATTTTTGGACTAGGAGCAAAACATGATATATTGATTCCACTCAGTTTCTTACATGCGTCAATGAACCTGCCAATGCAAGTATTATTACGGGTGCCATATTTCTCAATCGCCTTTACCAGCGTACTTATATATATTGTGTTCATAAGGGAATACACTAAAAGTTTCGGCAAAAACGGACACGCTATAACATGCATACATTCATATACCATATACGTTTTCAACTTCCTGCAAAACTTCTCAGTTTTTCCCGTTTCCCCTCCCCAATCATAATCATCCTGTCACGGCAGAAATTCGCTGACTAACAGGAAAGCTTCATCAAGAAGACTGCAGCGCTCGTCGTGCAAAATGTCAGTTTGATTTGCGTATGTTCATCAACTTGCACAGCAGAGTTCCAATTAAGAAAAGGAGACACCTACGCCTTGTAAACAGCTATACTTCTCACTCCCCATTTCCACCCTCGGCTTTCTCACAATCACATTCACAACTATCCGCTTTGCTTAACGAAACGGAAATCTGATGATGATGGAGTGGAGAGAACGTAGTCGAATAGACATATGTATAAACATACATCCTTTATATCCCATATTCATCTACACGATGTGGATGTAGATGATGATGATGAGAATGAAAGAAGAAACGTTTCATGATTAAAATTACACAAGTCTTGTGGAATCCCTGTTTTCTGGAGACCAGGGGCAAGTTAAATCATTCCAGAATGAAAAAGAGAATGTAGATAGGAGCAAGAGGAAACTCGGAATCCTTATCTCCCAGCTATAACTCCTTCATCATCATCAGGGTACAATGTGTGTCCTGTATGTACATTTCAGCCGAAAGTAAAACGGAAAACCGCATTTGAAATACAAAATATATATACCTACACATACTCCCTCTGCTACCCCTTTTTCCGCAACATTTGTCGAATTCCTGGGTCCTGGGCAAACAAGGAGAATAAGAGAGTCGCCGTCTCTATACATGTTCCGTGGTACGTGTACAACAGGGAGAGCGCTTAAAGCGTTAACTGTTAACTAAACCTTTTAAAAAGGAGTGCCGACGACCGACATACATTTCTTCCTTTTTCAAAGCCATTCCTCCAACAAAAGAACCCGGAGCTAGGTCATGACAAGGATGTTGATCACTACTATACTGTAATCATTACCGTCATCACCCTCTGATTTTCTACTGATGATGAAGATGTCATAGGATCCAGTTTCCACTTGCTTGGGTGGGAGCCATCCAGCCGTGGAAAAACTGTATCAGAGAGAGAGAGAGAGATGTACAAGAAAATCGGGAACTCAAGGGGAATCCGAGTACACGGACACAGGAGAAAAGTCAAAGGTAGCAAATTACTAGTTTTCATCGGTTCGCCAGATAGAAAAGGAGATGTTGATTGTGCACCATTTTCAGGCGAAACTGGAAACGGTTCAAAAGCCTCTTTTTTTGACAATCTCCTTTGATTATGAGCACTACATCCGTATATTATCCTAGGTATAACTTGTATCCTCTCCCTGAGATATATATATATATATATCTCAGGCCAGTGAGTTTTGTATTGTTCGATTATGAATTCGCGTGAAGTGTACATCATATTCTGGAAAGTCAGGGGACGTAGAGGTTTTGGAACTTTGTAGTTATAAGACTTTGGGATGATTACGTGGAATAGAAAATAGAAGCATAAAATGGTATAACGATTTGGTTCTCTCTGGATTTTCAGTCAAGTGGCAACGTAGTGACAGGATGGCAGGTTACCTCTCCTGCTGTGAATTCTCAGAGTGTATCCCAGCATCAGCGTAAACTTCACTCGAGTTGAATGGCACACTTGAGTTGTTCCTTAAATCAAAAAGATAAAATCTGTCCAGTGCACAGCAATGGAAAAGCACATTTCCACATTTTGCACTAGGTAAAGGTTTTTACTGGCTGCGAGTAGGAGGGAAAAGATGAGCGGCGAGAAGCAAGTGATTGTCCGTCAGACCTGCAATTTACGTCAATCCATGACGAAGAGATAATAACTTTTGGTGACTGTTGATGATACATTCATTGCAGATTCCATTCCAGGGGTCTCTCCAATTTTCCGTGTCATTATCAGAGAGCGGTCA
The DNA here is from genome assembly GCA_036850665.1 of Dicranocentrus wangi. Classification (NCBI taxonomy): domain Eukaryota; kingdom Metazoa; phylum Arthropoda; class Collembola; order Entomobryomorpha; family Entomobryidae; genus Dicranocentrus; species Dicranocentrus wangi. The sequence goes on along the minus strand of JAANSN010001256.1, from coordinate 11,882 downwards.
AAGAAATGCTGATTAAGGGAAACATGAAACATATTATATGTACGAGGGGTTTGTCGGAGGAAAATGAAATTCTGACCTCCTGCATATATCCTTCTTTATGTACAACTACTCCTGAATAATATGGCATAATAGTAAAGTGACCTAGTTCGAAAGGAACTTGGCGAATAAATAAATAGCAGAAATTCATTCGTGTTGGGTTGGGATATCGGATATGGACGGTTTACTTGTGTCCGTCATGCAACGCACGTCGATGCTCTAATAAACACGTCATTTGGAAAAGCCGGAAAAGGTACCATTTTTAAACTTTTTTTTATTCCACCCCACAAGCCCAGTTGTTTGCCTGAAACTGTGAAACTTTTGGGAACGGAAAGCATATTCTTCATCTGATCCCCAGTTGGTGAAGATGAAGTGAGTCAAAACCAAGTTTGACATGTAATTACCGTGAACACACAAACTTGTCAAAGTTCAAGCATTTATTTGGTAGCGATCCAAAAAAAAGAAGAGAGGATTCCCTTCTCGAATCCGTAGCCCACACCTAGACAAACATTGTGTTTTCAGTCAGTGGTTGATACTCCTCGAACTCTTCCACAGCTTCAGGGATAATGAGACTGAGAGCTCATTTAAATGATGAATAGTTTTACCAACAAGAACATGGTTTATGACAGAAAAGTATTCATCAACTTAAAATCCACTTGAGCACAACCACTCGAAACGAAATCCTGTATAAGTATAACGTAACTACCACCCACCAAACAGCAGCCAATTTACATAAGAACTGGTGCGGGAAGCACCGAAACAGGGAAAAATTTATAAAACGGGAAATACACACTTGTAACTTATCTTGATAATAAATTGGCTCCATTAAAATTGTGCGGTGGTGATCTCTACCCGAAAAGCAAAATCTGTTCTCTATAAGAACTATCGAGGACATGAAAAACTCCAGGTTTGCGGCGAACTTTTCCCGTTTCTACAACCAGGTGTACATACAAATATTCAATCGATATTTTCATGTTGGCTAATTTAATTCAGTTCCCACGCTTGAAACATAAAAGCACCGGATCGGAATGGGACCGTAATTGGATTAAAAAACGAAGGAGAGGATCAAAATCTTTAGAAACTTTTCCTCCAACTTTTTTTCGCGTTGTCCCAAACTTTTACGGCTATTTACGTAACGAAAAAAGTTGCCTTTTAAATAAAAAATTCTAACAATGATTTTGATCCTATTACACAATTTATTTATAATGGTGGGCTGGGCACTCATGCGAAACTAAATTTGTCGGTTAACATTAAAGTCGCCGAAAAATATACAATTTTCCTTAATAACTGGCATCACATTCTGGAGATGGTGTAGTAATTCATCTTTGGCATACAAAATTAGATATATATAAGGCAAACTACGCGGTACGGCTACTTTCTCCCGTACTCATAAATAGTGTAGGGATAGGGATGTGGAATTTTCTAAGGCTGTGTATCGCCTTGCTCCAAGAGCGGAGGTGGATAAATGGCTTGTTACTTTCCACCATTACTGATTTTCTTCGTTGCAATTGCCCCATCCATTTCATTCAGGAAGGACGCAGAGCAGATGCTGGAAACTCGGCTTTGCTGTATTTTCATACAAAATACATAAAGCATGATGGGAAAGCATTACCCTCGCACTTGGTTATAGCTCCCTTGACATGTTATTTAGGAAGAAAGTCAAAATAAAATGGAAGATGCATGAAGGAACGGAGGGATGCTATGTGGAATCATTTTAGCAACATGTTGAATACGAACCCATTGTTTACTTTTCGTATCGCCATTACTGTGCCGTCTTTAGATGTATCTCAACCAAAGGAAGGGAGAACACTTTTATTAGGTTACCGGAATTCGTCTTCGTAAACGAAATTCCATCGAGGATATATCAGGAAAGGAAAATAAGAGAAATGTTTCATGTTTCTCTGGTTTGGAAGGGACCCAGTGTTGAGTGTAATTCAGCGCTTAATTCAACGCAGGAGTAAATTACGGGACCGATTAGGTTATGGGCTTGACGCTGTAGTTCACCTTAATTGACGACGGCACACCAGCAGACTGGCGTGGTGAGGAGAGAAGGTGGCGAAGAATACTAAAAATAACTCTTCCCTGATATGCGTCCTTGGTAGGTGATACTTTAAGACAAGCTGAAAGGATCGAGATAAATTCAATTATTCTTGATATTCCACTTCAACTTTGGTTCCGAAATTTATTTAAGAAAGATGCATAAGATAGACAGTAGAAAATATGGTAGAAATAGAAATACTCTTACAAATCATTGGTAACATTGCATATGATACTTATATCGACAGATTCCGTTGTTCTTCAACTCATTTCCGTTACAACTATGTATAATCATCATATCTATACATAAAGCTACGTACATTGTATAATTATAAATTCTAGTGACGTTTAAACTTGCATTACATTTGCTAAAGCATCGAAATATTTAACATCATACATTCACCTTTTTATCTCATCGTGGAAATAATATTCTTCTCAACCAAAAAGCCGCTTAATGTGCTGCTGCTGGAGGTTTCACAATCCTAAACCATAGGATAATTACAACGTAGGGAGAATGACATGGGTTGATCGCACGCATCATATTATCATAATGACATCTGAAACCTGCTGTCCAATACTGAAAATGGATGTTTTAACCCGTCACTCTAATCTGATCCCTATTTGATATTATGAAAGTGGCATTCCCCTGTGTTCCCCTCCCCCCAGTCTGCCACCAAATCCAATCCCAGAAGCTAAGCATTTATTCATCTGAGCTCATGAAAATAGGAAAAAGATGATCATAATATTGAGATGTAAGATATAATTCCAGCTTATTTTTTCCCTCGTGCTGTATCCCATACATCCAGAACCGTTATACCGTGTGTCTAATAGAGATTTTTAATACACGTTCCTAATCTAGCTAAAAACTTGGCTGGAGGACACGACCAGGACGACTTTCTCAAAAAAAAGTACTTCGCAGACCCTAGCAAAGTATAAACCACATATCGCCACTGGCTTCCCAGACCCATTTCAATATCATCCCGAGTAGATATAAACTATTACACATTCCACTCATGATATCACCATTATTATGATGAGCTTTCCATTTCATCTCCGCTCCCCGTCATAGACGTGAAATCCATTATGGAAGTGTGTGTGTGGAAATGTCTTCTTGAGAAAAACCAAAAAAAGGACGTACACTCCATATAAGACAATGAACAGTAAGGATTTTCTCCGCTCACATGAGTTTTATTCGTAATGCGAAATTACGTCTCCGAATTTTTGAGTCATGTTTTCACCCTGCTACTACTATATACTTATCCAGTCGAGGTTCTTTATGCAAATTCGGTTTTCACGTCTCAGTTCATACTTTTCCACCCGTTTCATTCTCTCTGTTATTGTCATCGCCATGCATTTCCATGATGATGCCAGACCAGACGCCCCAGCCGGTTGTGCCAAACTCGCGCATTGTGGAAAACAAAAAAAAAGTAGAATCCAGTTTTTCGGAAACATGGTGCTCCAAACTGCCAAAAGACAGTTCTACTTTTTCAAATAATGATGACGACGATGATGATGATGGGAGTACCTCCGGCAGCAGCACATTATTTTCAAGTGAAACAAAAAACGAAAATGCTTTCCAGAACTCCATCATATCACCATCATCGTGTTAAAGTTTACCAATCCTTTTACTCCTACATATTTGGGGGTCCCAAGTTACAAAGGATGTTACCAAATATCAACTCAGATAGGTTTTCCACAGGAAAATATGAAATACTACGCTGGAGATAAAGTTAAGTGAGTGTGCATATTTTCCAGCCAAAAAAATGTGCTTTCGCCGTTTCCCGGTTTTCTTCCAAATACTCCATATTCGTTCTCCATTTCCAGCCACCACAATACAGAAAACCGTTTGATATAATATTTTTGTCTGGTGTTTTTGGAAAACGTTCCATGTGTGCATATTGCCACATCATAATCATTATAATTTCTGCATGTCCACACACAGTGCCATTTTCATATGGCAAGGGAGCCAAAATGTAATATTTGTAATAGCAGATTCTCCCGGAATAGTTTCCTATTCACTAGCTTCGTTCCCTTCCTGCTTTCTATATTGAGTGAAACCACAGCTATTTCTGGCACAAAAAAGAATCGATCCGGTTTCGACTGGGAAAATGAAAGTGGTGCGGTCTGTTTTAGGATACACACAGACACACACACACACACACACACTTGAATTGAACGCATCTCCCTTCCAAAACATGCTCCGTATTAATTTTAGTCTTTACGCTATGCGCTAGTTTGCTTATCACCAGTAAACCCTATGAAAGGAATTTTTTATGGACAACAACAAACTCCATTTTGGCTCCTTTGAGTATTCATTTCTCCAGGACCAAAACCGCTGGATTTCACGAATGCCCAAAATATTACAAGCCAAAAGTTCTCAATACACTTACACCTGAGCTGCGAGAGCGAGTCGAAATTGTGCGTGTGATGATGGTGAAAGTCTGGGAGGGTACGACAAGTGATTCAGCTGCGGGGGAGGAAGTATGTAGGTATAACATGAGTGGCTTGTATAGACTACGACGATGATTAGATAACTGGTTACTTCCATTCCAGTCGACTCCTTATGCAAAATAGGGAAATGCCGACTCCAAGGATGACGAATATACTCAGTTCCGCTTGCAGCCCTTCTCTTGTTTCCTGCACGAGAAGAAGACGTCGGGAGTATACGACTTTTATGTATGCCTTGCATACTCCTTTCCAGTCGACTCAACTTCAGCAAAATAAAGATATTCTGGGGGAAATAAAGTGAAAGGGAAGTGTAATGTCTAGAGTTTCTGAACGTCTGACGAAATGATGGAGTCTTTTTTCTTGTAATATTTTTTTTACTAGGATACATGTTATCCTATACGAACAGGAAGTGTAGCATGTCAACTGCTCACTTTCGACACGCAAATATAAATCCTGTCCAAAAAAACTGTTATTACTTGCACACTGTTATGTATATATATATATTTTTTTTAAGTCATTTTCTCCATGATAATAGTGCACTTAGTGAATATACATAATTCTCTCTTTTTTTCCTCCCAAAGATTGCGTGTGCAAAGTAGTTTCAAAGATTCTTGGCAGAGAAATGTCTTGCACATTTTCCTTCTTTTCCTCTCTTTTCGCCTGTCGTTTACACTGTCGTCTCCTTATCGCCTTTTGCTCTGGAGGGTGGGCCTACTCACAAGAAGAAAAAAATATCCCAAGAGACTGTAGTTTTTTTTCCTTGTCGGGGGTACACTTCCCGACTTCCTTTTAGATTACACTCGCACAGCACGATAATAACTATATACACACTGATGACGGGATAAGGAAAGTGAAATCGACAAGTTGCACACGCCCGATACTTATTCAAATTGTCAAACGCAGAGGGAGCGGATTAAGAATCATAATCTAATTTTTTATGCTGCAAAGTTGAGCATTTACTAGCAGTTCACACTTAAACCGTGGGAAACTCCAAGATTCAAAGTTTTATCGGACTTCAGCAGCATATAATATTCTTTCCTGAAATCTGCTCCCGTCTTGTCACAGCGTGCAATTTTGGGCCAAAATGGGTAATTTATGCAAACGCTGCTCTTTCCTGGTTTGTTTTCCCTTCAAAGAAAAAAGAAACTTTCCAAGACTTTACTACTACGTAGCGCACGTAGAGTAGACACACAAGTTGTTTGCTTTCACTTTTCCTGCTCTCTCAGAGCAGAGTTGACACTCGACTCGAAAAAATTGTGCTTGCTGTGAAGTTGGGCATGCTATACGTATATTGTTCTGCTCAACAAAGTTAAATATTGAACATACTTTAGCACTAGTTTTACACTCCTTTTATCGAGAATGGCTTCTTGGGTGCATATCGCCCGAGTCTGTTGTCATTTTTCGACATATTTTCTATTTTCCGTTTAGAGTTAAGTGCATACAGCGTGAAGCCGAGGAATTTAACATTTTTTATCCTATATTTTTTTAACAAAGAGAGTGTGTAGCTGCTTTTGTGAGACCTTTCTCGTGAACTTTAGTATAAAAAAAGTCAAATTTTTATACTAAAAGTTTTCATCGATTTTAAGCCTCACCTCACCCCTTAAAACTTTTAGTCCCTGTTTTGCAATTTCGATTGATATTAATAATTTATAAATTTTGATTTGATTGTGATTGATGAGATTACATGTTTACGCACGGTTTGGGACGGAGTAGATTAAAGCTGAAAAGTCAGAATTGATTTACTAATTGTGCCACCAGTCATTAGCTTGATCAAAGAGCACTTCTTTTACGAAGATTTTTCCTAGCGAGGTTTTATATTATGTCGACAGTTTTGACAAATTGCATTGAAAGGGATTTTCCAAAATGGCCCTATTTATCGCCATTTAATTTGGAAGGATGAATCCATCTCGTGATTGCGATAACCAGGGGGTATTGTTTTATAAAGCGGATCACCAATAACCACACACCGAGTTTGCTCCATCATGCATCATCCATGCGCCCACACAGCAACAACGTTTTCCTTTTGATACATCCACCAACAACAAAAATTATATAAGGTATATTACCTCCCACTTGCAATCAGTTTCCCCCTTGGGTTTCAGAGAAAATCCGGAATTTAATTACGTAATTACACCGGGACTGACAAAGCAAAAGGAGTTTTATTTCACAAGGAATCATTGTGATTTAAAGGGTATATATTCGGCTACCTTTTTCTATTGTAGTGTTTGTCCTCGTTTTGTCGCTGGATCTTTCTCTACCCCGATGTGTATATACCCAGTGATTTCGCCATTAAGCTTTTTTGTAGCGTGTGTAAATACTCGCATCAGTAATACAGTTATACAGTCTACTGCAGTAATCCGATACGGCAACTAAAGTCTCCCCCGTATTCCAAGATACGCTCTCGGGAAAGGTCTTTCCAGTTTCCGAGCCTTGTCCTACGTCTCCCCGTATCGCAAGTAGGGAATTCTAGGTAAAGTCGGCTATTGTAACCAATTCCTTTTGTTAGACATCTTTAGCAGCATATGCTCCTCTGACAATATACGCCATCCTTTTTTTAGTATTAACCAACTTGACTCAATCGAATATGATTCTTTCCCCATTTCATTTGCCGCATATGTTGCAGGTTCTACGAAATTATAGGGGAGTATTAAAGTGTAAAAAAGCGACTTTCCAACTGCATCCATCCCCAATTTCAAGCAGACAATAAGGGTTCGGTTCCTTCCATCCACCACCTTGTAGATAGGTTGCACATCCGTAAAAGTTTTTACACCTCACTCCTCCATATTATCCTTTCATTCCCCTTTTTTCTCCGGCGCACAACTTGCAATAAGACTCTGGCTGAAGAAAGGAAAGTTAGCTGGAGAGCTACTATTCTATTTCCCTTCCACCACGAATTCGTTTATTTAATTGAAGTCGTGTGTTCAGCTGTTCAGGCAGGCACACTACTACTCATTATCTTTTGAACAAAAGGAATGAGAAAAGAGAGGGATTATTTATGGCTTGTGTGGAAAAGTGAAATGCACAAGGTTCGTGTTTCTCTCTGTCTCCGTTTTTACACGGACTATCCCTTTGCTACACAACATATTCAAAACAGGGCTTGCCCCTATTCCTTGATGAATTCCCTAAAAATGTCCTTCCCCTGTGCTCTTCTGTATGTATATGTATATGTGTCGTTGTTCATAGTTTCGTATTCCGTTCACTTCCTTCCCTCCTCATCAACTTTTCCCTGTCGCCCACTTTCATCATCAGCAGCCCGACTTTCCAGTGAAATTACACATTTTGCAATCAGAATGAAATGGAAAAGGGGAAAATGTGCCTGGACGAGAGGACGAGGGCAGTGGAAAACTTTATACTTTTGAGTTACCGTTTTCTCTTTCGGCAAGGGAATGTGTGTGGACGAGCATTGATTACGAAATGGGACGAGAGGGGAAAAGCATTAATTTTCCCTTTCTATCAATCAAATGGACTGACTCACTTTTAATAACGGGGCTGCAACTTGGGCCAACTTTTTCTCATGCGGTATTAATGATAACCGTCGGAGTTAATGAAGGAATAACAGGGGATGCCTGTACGCCTTCCTATGATTTTATCTAGGTAGACTTTTTATGACAGCAATTACCAGTTACAATACAAGCTAAATAATAAATATATATGGTATAAAACCAGGCTTGTGTGATGAGCGTAAGAGAGAAGCCAGGATACAAAAATCGGTATAAATATTCAATGCGACAATAATATTCCTCCGTGTTGATTAATATGCATGCATGCACAGACACGCATGACAAGGCGGAAAATCTTGTGAAAAACGGGAACGGGAATGTGAACTCTTTGGAAAAACGATAATACTATAATATGGATCCTCCTAAACTGTTTTCCTAACTGCTAATAATCCAGAGAAAAATTGTACGGACAAAGGTCCAATCCAATCTGTCTATATTGACATTGCAAAGTTTTTGTAGAGAGGAAGAGCTATTCGTTTATTACGTTTTTTCTGCGTCACCAGAAGCAATAATATCAGAGTGTGGTTTGGGGAATCAAAAGATCCAATATTTAAAAAGGCAATATTTGGCCTACTTCTGGAAAATAAATGAGTAACCAGTTTAGTCTGATTGTGTGCTCAGCATGTACACTGTGTGGACGTGGACTGGATTGATATCACACCTCAAAATTCATTCCTCGGCCAACTCGGGAAAACACATCAGATATATTGTTCTATATGAAAAAGTGAAGACGCGATAACTGGGTTTTGGGTGCAGCTGCTCCACACGATATAATATACCATACCGTAAATGTCTCATCTACTGTAATACTTCCTCTAGCATCTGTTCGATTCTAGATGAAGTAGCGATAGTCCAAGAGCGAGGAGACTGACAAGGGTAAATTTATTTAATATTGAGTAAATTGAGATTACAAGTACAATAACAAACATTTAATATCCTCTGGGTTTTACCCGGATCTCCACTAGGAATGAAAATGAAATGGGGTTAGCTAAAATAACAATAACGGTTGAGTACCGAGAGAGAGAGAGAGAAAGGAGACCGAAAGTAAGTTTATACAATATATGTATAGGAGATACCCCACCGGCTGTGGAGGAACCGGAGAGAGACACTCTGCTTAATTCGGATTTTCCACTGAAGAGCCAAGAGGAAGAGGATCGATACTGGAAGGAAAATACTTGTACTCGGTGAGGATTTCATATGAAAACAGTGACGCATCGGAGTCGCATGCTTGTGGTGTCTGTAGTATGTGGGGCTTGTATAAAACACACTATTGATATAAAAAGTTATACTTCTTGTTGACTGCTCAGCTGGCTCTGTGTGGCTTTCCCGATTAGAGAATTAAACAAGGACGACGGAGATCAATCGACCCGTAGAATAAACAACGGGAAAATAGCCACTGTCCAAGGCTCAATTTGTCATCACGAAGAGAGCTTCCAGTTTTCGCGGAAGATCCACTCATTTCGATACCGCGCCGCGGGTGGCTTTTTGCAAAGCATCAAGTGAAACCTATTTGATAATTTTTTTATTTCTACAGTAAAGAAAGACTGCAAGCTTATGGCGGAGGTCGGCGAAAACCTGAGTAAATAAAATCTGTCATGTTAGTCTCCGGCTGGTGGAGCACGCCTAAAAATACTATGTAGTAATATGTGACTGGTGTCGGTACGGAAAATATAAGAGCAGCCCACCTAATTCTCCTCCCGGTTATTAATGGATACACACACACACACAAGTTTCCAGTTCGGGTTTATACTGGAGTTTACATGACATGAAATAGGTAGCAAGTCTTGACAAAGTTTTATGAGTCTCGTGAAATACTAAAATTGTCTATAATTCAGTAAGGAAATTGCCAAAATGTGTCACTTTCTCCGATTTGATTTACGATATTACCGAAAATTCCCTGTGTGCTGGGGCCATAGTCATTGGACTCATTCATATACCACACACAAGTTTTGGTAAAAACAACAACTTAAAACTAGACCTGGAGGGATGGTAGCCCCACCAAATGAAATTTTCTCGATACGGTTCGTTGATAAAAGGTACTGAACCAATGAATTTCCTCTGCGGAGAATAGGGAAGCGATAAACCAACTTTTTCTGATTTTTAAGGTAAAATATGGCTCTTTCGCGAATATACAGCTTGTCTACACTGGCAAGTTATGCTTTAAGCAAGAGGGCTTCACAAAAAATATTGCACTTTTTATTCCAAAAAAAAATTAAAGTGGTTACACCGGTCCACAGGATTTCGATTACGCAACGAAAATGGCTTTTACACAAAATGAAAAATTGAGTCGAGACTTGTGTCTATTGTGCGGTGTCATTCCGAGAGCATAAATTTCTCCAAAGATTGATCGACCAAGGTCGCCCCATGCTCATATTTTTTGAGTACCCCACAGGCAATTTTTTTTTTCGCGGACCCAAGCTAAAAATAGCTGCTAATATGAGCTCCAACGTATGGAGGAAGAGGTCACGGTGGATAATGGAATCGAGTAGAGTGGATATGGATGACGATCAGGAACAATTATTATTTCTCCTATGTAATCCCCTTTTATAGCTGTTTCCGTCTGATGATGACGGTGTTCGTTTCCACTTCCATTATCTTATTGTACTTACAAAAAAAATGCATATTGTGCCGGAGACCATCCCTAATACCTACGTTACGTTTTACGTTACCCTATATGAATGTACATGTACACAATGCAACCACAATCCACGTTTAATACAAATTCCCTTGACATAGATAAAAAACGGATGGCGTAGTGGTAATGTGATGACATGATACTATATGCACGACGGCACATACAAGATCCTCCTCCTGCTTGTGAAGCACCGGTAGTAAAAACTTTCATTTAGGATATGCGTCCATGTAGTATAGATAGACCATGAGGCAACAGGAGAAGGCTGACAAGTTCTCACGCAAATTGCTTCGCCATGGATCGCATCACCATGAACTGAAAAAATGGGCTAAATCGACCTCTTCGGCTGATGTAGATTTGATATGTTTTACAATATGGATTCCGCAAAGTGTATGTGCTTTTGTCTTATAAATAGGAAGGTCCTACACATTTTCCCAGTCAAATATGATGTAGCTCAGAGTCTTGAAGACATAGAGGGACACTTTTCTCTATACCGAAAACAAGATGCATCGTCATCATGGTGTTCACCTAACCATGCTCAAAGTGAAATGGAGGATAACAGCGGAAATGTGGTTGTAGTGTTGATCGTGATGATAATGACGTTTTTTTGTCACAAATGGATCGAAAACGAGTACATGGAGTGGTAACGCTATCAGAGGAGCTCAACGGAGAAAATAGCTTGCATTCATAATCAGCAGAAAAAGTGGAGCGGCAAGAACCAGAAGTGGTGTTCACGACTGTAAAAACAACACTCAAGAAAATTTCCTCTTTTTCTTCCTGTCATTTCAACTCCGAGACGGGGAGTAAACATGGCCTAGAGGCGGAATGACTTTATGACATACATTCATTTTCAAGTCGTTCACAAACGTACGTTCGTATGCATGCACTCCTTTTAGCTGTAAATAAAATAGGGGACGGGGGGGGGTGCAAAGAATCTAAGGTTTGGATGGAGTTGGAATCAAGTACCTAAAATCAGATTGTCGTTTTGTCGTTGTATTTTATGCACACACAAAAGGCATTCCAAGTACCAATAAACCTAGGATTTTTTAATGAGACGCAGATTTTCCTCGCTATTCACGGAAATCTTTGGAGTCACATATAATAGGTAGGCAAGTTCGTTAACTACCTCAGCCAGCCAGAAGACATGGAGCGTTTCATATTGAATTGCGTGGTACATTTATTTAAGATGTTATTGGATTTTTTAAGTTTGGAACCTTGGAAAGCTATAT
>JAANSN010001255.1:0-36347 GCA_036850665.1 Dicranocentrus wangi | reverse complement strand
CCAAAATCGGTTCTTGTGGGTGGATTTCATTTCCTGTCGTAATATGCAATCCATCTCAACTTCAATTTGGACAACCACACACAAACAATAGGGGTGAAAAGGGGTAGTTAACATTTTGACGTTGTTGTTGTTATCGTTGTGTGGTGGTATGTCGTTGGTGGCGTATGGTGGTGGTGCGGCTGTGCTGTGGCTTATGTTTTGGTTTCCATTCCTGCATGTTTTTCTAATAGACTCTGAGAGGATAATCAGCATGCTAATGATAACGTGCAGTTTCCACAATGGTCATTACATTTATTACTTTTTACTGTTGCTCCACATAATTCTGGGTCATTGTTTAGGTGGAAGAAGGGTGCATTAAGTTATTTTTCTAATTTTCCATAATCGCTTTTCCATTGTTTTTCGATGACACACACGTGGTGCAATATCCATTCTGGCGCAGAGTGATTCCAGGCGAACGAGAATGAAATCTGAGGCGTTTTTATAGTGATCAAAATGGTGGGTGCATGTATGCACGTCACGTCATGCATGAGCATAATTTTCTACCTACGTTTTTCACATCACAAAGCAAGAAAATCTTTATTCTTTTGGGTGGAACACCTGTTTCTTGAACGCGGATTTGACTTATTTTTGGTAATATTCACGGAGAGAAGTTTTATTATGACAAATTTCTTTGCATGATTATGACGATGACAGAAGGACAACTGTCATATATAGACTGATGGTATTCTCATATCCCAGCTAATTTAGCTAAAGATCTTGAAGATGAGGAGAACAATGGGACTTTTTAAACGAAAATTTTTAAAGTTAGGGACAAGGAGTATGGAAAAAAATTGCTTAGGAGTGGAGTAGTTGGAGCACATGTGCGAAAATAAATTGAAATGGCACACTGCCTTGACGGTGTTTACAACTGGTAAAGGGTTGACATGAAATTTTGCTAATGACTGTCAGTATTTTTGGTGGAGATGATGAGATGCGATTAAAGGGAGTGTGGGCGATGAATGAAGATCACCAAGCCAAATATGGCCTTTGGGTGTGTTGGAAATGGAAGTAGGTCTTATGGCATACAGACTTGTGTTTGCATGGCATGGACTTTTATGTCAATTTTGCAGGATTTGCACAAGATGCAGATGGTTTTCTGAGTTATTTACTGCGGCTTCAGGAAGCGAGGTTGGTGAGTTGTGGAAAATTATGTAAAAAAAAAGGTGGTAGAAGATGGGTAGCTTGAAAGGGAAAGGACGTGATGGGCATTTTCATAAAGGGTTAGAAACCCAATGCCACACTGTGGACCAAGGTCGTTCTGTGGGGTCCACGTGTTTTGGAAATTTCCCATTAGCAAGGGTGCTCAATAATTTCGCATTGGGTAATGCGACTGATCGCATGGCATTAAACAGGAATGTGATATATATTGTGCCGAGCTCAACGCCGGCAAAAAATACACGGATTTCCCGATAAGTAAATTAATCGTAGATGGGTAAAAGTCTGCATGTCCGTGTGTCGAATATTGTAACATATCTGTTAAATTTTTCATGCTGCTCAGGACTGGAAACGAACTCAGGTAAAAACGAATGTTCCAATTAATTGTACCTTCGAAAGGCGTATGTGTTTTATTCCATTGCGTTCTTAGCAGATTTTGTACTGCCATTTTTATCGATTTTTCTATACCAGATCTTAAAAAGTAGACTGTTGTAGAACAAAAATGCCTCATTTAATTGGAAATCATTTAATTATTATATACTTGTAGACCTACACGTGCCTTCATGTATGTTCGGGGTCATGTTTATGCGATACGTTATCAGTAAGTGTGAACATTTTGATGTACCTTGCGGAAAAGTAAAGTTCACGTAGTTTGTAGGACGGAGAAAGCCTTTCTAAATGTTGTCTTTAAGTTTTGCTGATTGAATTTTGCTTAAAACTTAAATATGATTGAAACAGGTAGATCAGCACTGATTGGTGGGGTGCACCTCGTTATTTTTTATTTTTTATGTCTATTGTAATTACGTAGATTTACTCACGTCTTTGTCTGATTTGTAATAAAGCATATTCTTAAGTATGAACCAAAAGTTCCATTATAAGTTGGCCAGTACCCGCATGACATGTTCTCTATTTTAATCGATCATTATCTAACCCTGTCTACTTGTGTATTTATAGGTATACCCAGTATTTTTTGTTGAACATGGCTAACCATGTTGGCAATTTGTTTTGCATATTATAAAATTAACACGCGTTTGGGTTTTCAAGCGTAAGCGTGTACATTTATCTTCATTTCTCGTCACATCTCAAATTAAATTGCACTTTAGTTGCCAACTAGCTATGTCGCCTGTTGTTTTGTACAACTGCACACTGTACTAAACTACAAATTATATAAACCCTGCTCTAATTGTGGTCTCTTATGTAATTCTTTTTTCAGTGTGGAAAACGCGTGGGCGACTTGTTTGAAGACCTTCGAGATGGCCACAATCTGGTGTCACTGTTGGAAGTTCTGTCCGGCGAGCACTTGGTAAGTGTACACATGTGCCAAAGCACATTCTTGAGAACCATCTTAAACTAATACGAAAACTCCTTCAAAGTCCCATATTTGGCCGCTTATAATAATGCAAATGAAAGCAACCTGATCTCTAATATATACCCTGAGCGAGCTCGGCTCTATAAAAAAAACATGTAATTTGGAGTGAAGGTGGGATCAAAAACTTCTTTTCATTGATAATGCTTAGCTCTAAAGAAAAAATTAATGTATGATCGTGACGAAGTGATGAATAAATGCCACCTACCTTGCAAATGAGTGTGGTATGGAGAAGGCTTAAGCGTAAATATTGATCTAGTAGGATAGCCCTGTGTTAAATTCAATTTCAGCCATGCCTTTTTCGTTAACTTGTAACATTTAAACTTTATGGGATGGAGTTACGCAAAAGTCTCGTCATAATGCCTTTTCTTCTTATTTATTAGCCCAGAGAAAGGGGTCGGATGAGATTTCACATGCTTCAAAATGTGCAAACAGCTCTGGATTTCTTGAGATATCGGAAAGTAAGTATCGGCAGATGAAATCCCAATTTCAAATAAGAAAAGAAAAGATGGATGGTTTAAGCGGACCAGAAATGTAAATAACACTCTTTTTCATTCTCCAGGTCAAGCTAGTAAATATCCGTGCGGAGGATATTGTAGATGGCAATCCGAAACTCATTCTGGGACTGATATGGACCATAATCCTCCACTTCCAGGTATTGTTTCTTATACTTCTTATACTGTAGCCCGCTTATTGTCATCCTGAAGCATATCCACAGAAGCAAAACCAAATGTTCGTCAAGTAGCATTAAAAATTACCTCAGAACGTATAATGGTATAATGTCGAGTGCCCCTTTGTTCTGCTTTTTGTACGCTGTAATTCCATCCAATTGTACCGGTTGCGTAAAAATGACATGAAACATCTCTTGGAATACTTTAGTCATAAATATCATGTTTTATTGTTATCATGCTGCACGCATCAACATTATCATTCTTCAGCTGAGTAGAAGTAGAAAGGTAAGAGAAATCAATTTAGCTTTTTAATTTAATTCACCACCGAAATGGGGTATATTATAATGCGTAATCTTCCCATGTCCCTACCATACCTATACGATATGTATTCATTGTCACGGTGTGCTAATCCTGTATCCTGTCATATTAAGTTGGCCCAAAGCAAAACTTTGTTGTTGTCTTTCCCACTAAATTATTCGAATCGATATTCGGTGTCCGGAAAGGTTACACCGTTTACCCGAAAGTAAACAAGTCGGCGGACAAGGAAGTATTTTTTCCCTGATACTGATACTGAATGGCACCGAAAAGCTATAGTAGGTCCAATAAACTTTTTTTCCCAAAGAGTTTTTTGTTTCTGCATTCTCAATGGTATACGTACCTCCACTCCAGCCGGCTTTAGAACTCTCACCTGTTCCAGGAAATGTGCTATAGTAATATCATCCGTATTACGAGAGCTCTCTATTGTGTATTCGATTAATGGGCTCCCCTGTATGAATGAAATGAAAGTTGTGCCAATGCTACATGCTCAAGCTATTTGCCTTTAGATATACCAAAACTAATTCCTCTTGCTCAAAGTTCTCTCTCCAGTCGAGCGAAAATGGGGACGGAAGCTCTGGTGCATTTTCTGGTGAACTTTCATATTTATTTCTGCAGTTTTCTCCATTTTACCCTGTAGTTGCTGGCGGCCTAGATTTTTGCACTAGAGTTGGAGTAAGTACTTCCTCCAGTTTTCGCAGTTATCTCCGAACTTTGTTGCAACAATGTTGTGGGCTCCATTTTTCTCTCCAAAAAGTTAATCTCACCCCGTTTCGCGGATTTTGTACGATTTCTCTCTGTCACGCTCTCAAAAAGACCACGGAGCAGCGGGGTTCAATAAAATGTGCATTTTTTGTAAAGCTGAGCTGAGCCATTCCATTTACAACTGAAGTACCTTGTGCCGGAGATTTTGGACCACTTGAAACGTTGAGATTTTCAAGAGGAATATTTTTATTAGGATATTGTTTTGGAATGTGATAATAGCATTGCAGTATAAATGTTTTTACAATCTTTGTGCAATCTATACATAGTCAATTTGCTTCATTACATCATCCTCACACATTCTTGGTCTGTGACAGAATAGCCAATGGGCTTTTTATGGAAGTTTATCAAAAACCAGAACTGTCAAATACAACAACACTTTCCGATTAGAATATGTGTGATTTGCTAATCATATCTTTTTCGTTGTATTCTCTGACAAGTGATCCCAAAAACATTCCCCTTTTCGCTGGTGGCACAAAGCAGTGTACTCACTCAGCCAAAATAATGTGTGCACAAATGCACCTCAAATTTTTTCCATATAAAATGGATTTGATTGGGTTCAGTGATATTTACACTCGTAATGTGTATAATTTATCTGTATAGATTGGCAATATAGCCATTTTGGATTATTATGCATGGTCTGAATTAGAAAAAATGAGTGTGGTATTGGCGAGCCGTGTGGTTAACTTAATTGAAACTGTGCTTTAGGAAACACAGGTCTGATGATGAAGTAGTGCAGCAGCAGCAGTGTTGTTGTGTATCAGTATCACATATATACAGTGCGTGAATGTGTAGGATTATTGTCTATTATTATAGGAAAAACACCATGTTATTGCATATGACACCTGAATATTTGTGAGTCTGGGTGAGTGAGAGCTGAATGAGGATGGCATTGAAAATGTGTTTTTGCAGTATCATCAAATGTAGTAGTAGTTGTAGTACAACACTACAAAATCGCACTTTTTCCCCATTAATGACTGGCTCTCTGGCTATGTTTCACAAAACAGTGAGGATTTTCGCCGTTTGGTGAAGGTTACAAAAGAAATAGGTAGGAAGAGAGAGATGAGACAGAAAATGAGAATCGTGATGGTGGTTACACAGACTTTCTGATATTGATATTGATTTGCCGGTGCATTAGGGAGTATTGTTGGGCTGACAGGATAATGTAATTTATAATGTGCATCGTATATAATATCCACCACCATGCACATTTTTCCATCAGAGATTTTTTTCTGAATAATACGGTGATGTGGTAGAGAAAATGAGATCGAAAATTGGGGAGTGTGTGCATCATTTTCATTGGAGGCAAATTGCATTTTGTTACTCGGGCTGTAGTCAAGCTTGGGAGAGCGAGAAGTGCAAAACAAATATATCTGTCACTGGAAATCTGAGTGGAAGTTTTGTGATATCGTGACCAGTTTATCCATAAAATATTAGGCGTGTCGGGTGTGCTATGAGTGGAAAAATGTCGAGAAATTTGATGCATCTTTATGCGCTATTCTTGAGACCAAAGAGTAAACCCTCTCAGCCGAATATCCAAGTGACACATTGTGATTTGACTGCAAGTTCACTTCGACAGTCGAGGGAGCATTTAGAGAATCCTCTCCTCAGGGGAGAATCCGACTCGCTCGCAGGTCCCTCCAGAGTGCACTATAGAAAACAGACTTCGCTGAGGAGCAGTAGTTTAGAGAATGTATCCCGAAGTACGAGTAGTGGTGCTCGTCGTCATCGGTCCGAAGACCGCGTAGCTAGTCGGGCCAAGTCTGTGATAGATTTGTCAAAATGGAGATCCGCCGAGAGACTCCAGCTCCTAGAGCAATCTCTCGCAAGCAGTTTGTCCACCCCACAAAAGACTAACAAAGGAGGAGGAGGAGGAGGGAAAGATCGTGATCGGGAGAGAAAAGGGAGACGATGGCCTTCAGAACCGTGGCTAGGTCCATCTCTCGTCATGGGTGCGTTTACCGCAGCCAGCATTATGCACGACAGTGTCGACGAGTGGAACAGGTTGGATGATGTTGGGAAAGAGCTGTGGAGCCGGTGTGGGGCTAATGACAAAGTACGTTTAAACAGCAGGCTATTAATTCTTTTCTTTATGGAACAATTACAGCCAATAAAACAATAAACTTTGCATTTTTGCATAAAAAAATTAAATGTTATTCACGTCAGGGAAGCAAAAGTAGGTGGTTGGCAATAATGAAAAGATAACAGACAGCACAATTCCCAATTCTGAATGCATATATCACAAAAACAAACGTTTTCTTTGTGTTCATTTACAGTAGTATCACCGTGCACCATTTCAAATGACAAAGTTTGCGTGTGGTGTATTTATTTTGATATGGATGTTTGAATCTAGGTATCAAGGTTATGAGATTTTTGTCGGTAGCCTTCATTTGAAGTTGGGGTATCTTATCGCGCACAAAATGTGCAGTCCTATATAGGGTTTCCATTGGTGGCACATATTTTTTTTCAGCTACCTGTATTCTTATCTCGCCACTTCGTGATGGGAGATATTGTCAGCTCACATACCAAGTCCATCTTCTTATGGCTTCACTTTCTGTCATTTAAAGCCCCACTCGTGAGAGTCTGAGTACTTTTGTCGAGCTTTATGGATTTCGGTGTTAATATGCAAATATCAGTCATGACGCGTATAATAGAGTAAAATCCAGGTCCTACTTGTTCTTGTCTGCTTGGGGTATCGTATCAAACTTGAGAATCATGACAGTTCACGTGTATTCCTACCTATATGCTACCATACCATGAGTATTTTTTTTCCAAAAGTGTGCTCTGCACACACAATATCTGTTTTGGTCCTGAGGCAACACTACATATGAGTATTTTCCATTAAGGATTTTTTTCACGAGGTAGTAGCCTAAGTGTATAGTTTTTTTTATTGAATTCATTATCTTCATTACGGACTTGTGCCGTCGCTGTGTCATCTGTACATAGTGTATATCACTAACGATTCGTTTCGTTGAATTCACGAACAAGTCATTATTTATCTTATTTTGAAAAAAATCAGTATTTTACTATTCAGTGGTCCTGGTGGTTGGTGGCAGCATTCAAGTTCGTTAAGTGTGTTGGTGACAAGGGAGCGACAAGACACCGTTTCATATGATGATTTGCTGTCTCTGCTCTGCTCTGCCTTTACGGGGAAAAATGTGTCGTGTAAAATAGTATAATTTTGTGTGCACTCTAGTGGAAATGCTCACAACCGTGCTTCCTATTACCATTTTACATAATGTGTCCAAGGGAAATGGCGAATTAGGGAGACGGTGTGCTGGTCGGAGAACCACTTTTGAAAATTTTCTTTAATTTTTGGCAGTACGCAAACACGCTGTGGTGCTCGGCTGCGCTAAGGCAATTCTGAGGAAAAAATTGAATTTTGGGTCCCTGTAAAAGTGGGCGAGTACTCTGCTGAGTTTCCTTCGTTCGTTAGTTCTGTGAAAATCAAATAAAAGAGGGTGTGGGTGGGCTCAAGTTTTAATGAGGTTTAACAAGATTGACTTTCTGCGAGAGACGTGCCTTCCACATCATTTCTTGTAGAGAAACACTGCGCCATCGTATATCTACAGCTGCCTTCAAGTCGTTATAAAAAAGTGAAGATGTTGGCTGCTCTGGTCACTAGATTTTTTTTTGTGATTCTGCTGAAGTGGTACTAATGGACAGTATATAGTTTTATCAGTTTGTGTATTTCAACAGTTATTCACACCTTATCAATCACACTCTCTCGACGATCAGATAGAGTCGAAAATAGTAATTAGATCAGCATCTTTATTAATGGATGGGGGGATTAAATAGGATTTTGTGAAATAGTGTTAAAACACAAAAAGCCTTTCCGTCATAACTAGCTCGGCTAAAGTAAAGCCAAAGCCCCAGCTTATAGGATATTGATTGATCCCTATTGCTTAGATCATCATAAGGTTTGAGGATTTGAGGGAAAATGCAATTAGTGGGGATATATACCACCCATGTTTTTCTTTTTCCCGTGGTCGTGCCCAACTTACCTTACATTCTTCGACAAAACAGTACTACACTACTTATATTTCACCTGCATCATTTCATAGAAAAATTACATTTTTCTCTTTTTTGCACCACGAATAATATTCCATTCCATGTTGCAAAGTTGTTATCTCCGGCTGAAAGTGTGATAAGGTGAGAATCACTGGGTAACACTAGTCTTTACATAACGGGGCTATATGTCTGACTGATGTGATGTTTCATTACATAGATTTCCACTTGGTATCTTTGCTACGAAGTCAATGCTCTCATTTTTTATGAAAAGCATATCTAGGTATACCACATGTGAAAAAGCAAAAAGCCCGAAGTAGGAAAAAAATATGTATGTGAAGAAAATATGGCTGAAAATGTGTTGTGATGCCGGTATATAGGTATACAATTTTTTTGAATGCTTTTGGATCGCCAAAAAAGTAGGATAGCATCTTGTTAAAGTGTATATATTCGCGGTGCGGTGAACGCTTTTCTGACTTCTGAAATAGATTTGTTGTCCGATCAAGACAAGGATTCATTGAATTTTACACTGCGCATCCCATCTGTTAAACATTATTACCTGGTGTACATCCTACGTGAGCTCATTATTAGGTTTTTGTTGCGGAATTTAAAAGGGTTTGTAGCTAAACTTCCGATTTTTTTTCGTCTTGCTCATGCCAAAACATCTTGCACATTTTATGGTACACTTGGTCGAAATATGTTTGAGGTTTTGATTACGTCACTACTCCTTGTCTGACAGGGACAACCCATTACCTGCGCTAATTGCACTGGAAAACGCGTTTATTTGTCAACTCATAGAAAATATTTTACAAGGCTTGAAACGACCTTTAAATTCCGATTTATGTTCTTGGTGGTGGCGTAGAAAGTTTATGTCTATTATAACATAACTACACACATTTAACACGATTTATAATGTAGTTTTTTGGGTGGTATATATCCCCACATAAAAAGAACCTGTTTAGATATTTTTCAAGGTCCCGTAGTCCTATGCTATGTAATATCCGTAGGGATTTAAAAATTAACACTTTCCATACTTTTGAATGTCACATGGGATCTGTCATCATGAGCAGAAACATGATGAAGGAGTACAAAACTGGTGTATAATTATTATGCAACACAGGTAATTACTTTGCATTAGCATTTTCACCTTGGTTCTGCTTGTTTAACAGGCAGGATGCGTTTTTTTAAACAAGAAATACAATAAGAATATGACGATGATGCATGCTACTCTCAAGTTTTTCCACATGGATGAGCCAAAAAGCATAGTAGTTCTCAAAGGAATATAGGATTTTGCAATGAATTAGGTTTTATGGGAATGCATAATATAAATTATACCAGCTCAGAGTTGCTCACTCCATTAAATAATTTTGCATGTGGAACGAACTTTTTTTTGTTTTGAACTGCAGATATATAGAAAATTGGCTGAAAGTGAAATGTTTTTAAATACACACACACACAACCACCGCATCAGTAGTAGTATTTATCCTAATACAGGTTGAGATTATGCTAAGATTTTTTTTTGATTCCTCAGCAAAAAAAATTTTAAACGCTGATCCATCATCACTCCGCTTCAGCTTTTGGTTTTACGAGTCAAAATGCATTTCATGTTTGTCTTCTCCTCCTCTCATTCTGCGAATGTATGCAGTAGCATGTAGCATTCTGTTTAGGGCAGTGACTGCATACTTCACTTCAAAGCAAAGAGAATGTGTGTAAAATAAAACTAATACCACGAAAGAATATCGGGACTATATACAATCCGGTGTTAGGACATGTACACATTTTTCTCTACGATTCTACCCTATACCATTAAGGAATGAAGCATACGGTATATATTTCATTTTTCCTTTACACGTTGCCAGTTTCAGTTTCAGGTGGTTAAAAACTCGCCTCAGGTAATAAGCCTGATGTGATGATGATGGTCATGATGATGTTTATGTACATGGGAGAACTGTATATACGGCCTGTAGCCTGTATATCAAAAAGGTTTTAATACCGTGTATTTATGTATATTGTTACCTGTTGCTGCGGCTCTTCTGGTGTATTGTTACCTTGCTCAGAGCTCTTCTCTGTGACTCTCCTCTCATTAGAAGCTTATAGAGCTAGCAGAGTTGAGGGTGGATTGTGATGTTGATGGGGGTGCGGGTATCGCGTTTTATATATATATATATTGTTACTTTTTTAGCTAAAAATCCTGCCATACCTTTCCATTCTGAGTAAAGGTATGCAGCATCAGCGTCTTGCTCGTGTGGTGCATCTATATTGTGCATAATATACAGCAGCAGTCACTGACTTTTTACAGGATAGATTAGAAAAAAGTATTTTTTCCACAAGGAGTCGAGCATTATAATGCATGTACCAGGTGTCTGTCTAGCAGAGTTGTAACATAACATCACATCAGTAGTGATCAACAGTGGTATACTGTTTTGTTGTTTCTTTTTTTAATATTCGGCCGGCGATCGTCATTCATTTTTTTATTCCTTGTATGGAAGCAATTTCAACCTACATCTTCATCACAGATGTAAACTCTATTTGACTGAAGGCAGGTGTGGATATAAGGTGATGGTGGTGGGTTCGTATTTCGAAATTATAAATATTTATGTGGATTGCAGTTCCGAAATGTTTTGGAGGTGGGAGGATGGTTCGTTCGTCAACAAGTTTACGTGATATGATACTTGTGTGAAGAAAAAAATTGTGTGCAGGGCAGAAGAGAAAAATATGGCTAATTGAAGAGTAGCGATTGTTTTCTAAAATCTGCTGCTGCTGCAGGGAGAAACTATAAATTGAAATGGTTATTGGATTTTTGTGCGTATTGGATTTACATAAGAAGTGTAAACCAATGCTAAACAGTGATTCGACAAAGGATTGTTGTTAATCTGGGAGGAAGCTCCCCCTGCGGGAAATAAACAGTGTGTAATTATAGATCCTCAGGAAATTTTATAATTATAAGGAGGAAAATATTTTTACATGATGGGAACCCAAAGGGAAATATTGTTATATGATATGCGTCAATCAAGGCTATTATTGTGGGCTTGCTAATCACTCTCCAAAAATCCCTTTGAAGGATGGCCATTTTAAAGTGTAAATCGTGCACATTTTGGTAAAGTGGAAACTCGCAACCAGATAAATTGTGTTTGACTGATTGTGAACACATCACATCGTTGTGATAGTAGGCAATGTAGGAAATCCAATTCTAATAACTTGACAATCCTTCAGAAACACAATGTTGTGAATTTTGGTTTTCTGGTTGGAGTGTATTAAAGGGAAAACATAAATTTTTGATTTTTGCTACTCCTCAAATGTAGCGGTTTTATAGAGGTAGTTTCATATTAAAAATCCACATTTAAAAAATCCCATTCAGTTAGTCAGTGTGTGTGCGCTCTCGCGCTGTGATTGAGGGTGGTACTGTGTGTAAATGTTTGTATATCCGTATAAAATGTGGTTGGTTGGCTAACTGTTAAGGAATAGAAAAGAAATTTATGAGGATTTGAGCTAACTTGAGCGAGATAACAGCTCGAATAGAATTGTGCTGCTACCTTTTTCCTGTGCGCAACATCCAGTTTTTAAAATCAGATAAAAACCTTATTTTTCATGGGAAAAGTAAAGAATAATTCCTAATGAATGACTGAGCACTATCCTATATGCAATATGAAACATTATAAGGTTGTAAAAGGAAGTTCACTTGTGAAGTGGTAAACAAAATAAAAAGTTATCGAAAAAAAAATGTCAATGTACCACTTCGTCCGAGGCCCTCGCCTCTTCATTCAAGCCGCCCGGGAGCAAACTGATCCCGACGCGGTCAACCAAAATCCCCAAGATGAGATGTTCGAATACGGTCGGAACTTCGGGGCGGATGGGGACATCCACCGGGTTCAGACACAGCGCGTATTCAACACTGAATCTCATGGCACGGCAAGCTCCACAAATCGAGTGGCTCGAAAAGGGGGACTGAAATCCATTACGAGAAAAATCATTCGGAAAACCACAACCCTGACTCGAGGTGAACAAAGAACTGTCACCGAAAGTTTGGTAACCCAGACGGGCAAGGACGGCAAAGAGATCACAACTCCACAAAGATTTGTATCGGAAACAGTAGTCCGGACTCCGTGGGGCACTACAGACGAGGATGAGTTGGACGATGTTCTGCCACACAGTTCCAAGTCGAGGTCTCGAAGTGCAAAAAAGGACAGTTTCACTTCGATGACCCAACTTGGTAACGGCCATCATCATCATCACCATCACGGGAATGGGAATTGGAGTTACGCTGCAGATCGGAGTCACTCTCGGAAGGTAGTATATATGTAGCGTGCTTGGTCTGAAGAAAACCAGCTTTGATTAGCTAATTATTGCACACAGAGAAATGTGTGATGCATGACATCCATTCTAAGAGTAATATTTTCTCATAAAAAATAAATCTGACACCATCACGACTTAGTTGTAATACATCACTTGGTATTGTGGTTAACCCGACACATTATGTTTCCTTTGCATGCAAATTACACACTTGATCAGGTTTCCTATCTGACGATTTTTAAAGATAATTACCTGTGTTACTGGGGGTAGAAGTGAAAAAACCTGATTTTTTTCAATTGATCAGTGAATCATATTCATACGTGACCAATAGGGATGGCTAATGTAATGTAAGCAGCGAGTGACATGATGATAGGAAGTCATTTTCCCCCAGTAATATCTTCATTTTTTATGTCATGAAAAAATTCTGCATGTGGTCTGCTACTCGTTGCGGACAGAGAAAAATAGGATTGGATATTTTTTTTATTGATTCATGCCATATTGTTGTGTCCAGTTTTGACAACAACTCACACCTTCTCGACACACACCAATTATATATGTGAGTAGGTGACCACAAAATTTGTGCCAAGTGTGGAATACGCACATTCCCCCTTTGTTTGACTTTCTAAATAGACACACATTTCGAGTTTATTTGGTTCAGGTAGCTGGTATTAGCTTGTCGAGGTGATATTTTTCACGATTTCAAACTAGTTTTACACATTCAACATTCGTCATCATCGTCTCATCATGTCGCTGCATTGATTTCGGATTGGCAAGTGTGCTGAGCTGACGACTTTGGTTGATGATGATGAGAGGAGCCGACAATGGGCTAAAAATAAAACGCGTGATTAATGATTTATTTATATTCATTGCTATCTTTTTAAATAGCGTAGTAAAATGTGTGGATTAGATTCACAGTGTCACTAGGTCTGTTTACAACCAATCCTCCTTAATTAACTTGGCTTTAGCCTCGCTCGTACTCACAATAATACCTTTGGGAACACAGTAGGCTTTGGGATACACCCATATTGTACGCATGTGTATTACTTGTACAAAAAAGCTCAAACAAAAAGGTGAGAAGTGTCGGCTGAAGGATGAAAAATTGATTGTGGTGTGATATGCATTTTACCTGTGTGTGCTGCTGCTGCTGCTGGTACCTTCTCTTAAGTTGTTGTTATCCTATTTAAAAAGAAATGCATTATACTTTGAAGGCCTATAACGTTCTGCTGCGCTAAAATCGTGATTGAATTCCTGTGCCTATTAGCTCTAAGTGGTGGGGGTTTTGTTTAAGATCCTGTAATAGCCGTGATGGGAAAATGTGTTTGCATATGTAGATGAGATATATTTTTAAGTGGTTTTTCATTTTGGGATTGGGTATTTGCCAGTTTCAAATTATTTAGCACTTGTTGATTCCACGCCACACTGATGATATCGAATAATATGTGGATACGGCCATTTTATATTTACGTGTACAACTTTTCTCGACTCGACTAATTTTTCTGTTTCATTTTTTATGCGCTCATCGCGCTCATCATCATCATGAAGATACATAATGCATATATGAGATCATCACTTTTTTGCCGATGTACGCAAATATTATTGAATGCATAATGTATTTTTGCATGAGTAACTTGTTGAAATTAAATATATTTTTTACTGTATGAAGATAAACGTAAAACAGTTTCAAGGCTTGGGCTTGAGATATAAAAGATTATTATTGTGGGGTGATGTGTGTGTACGTCTTCACGGGCGATATTGCTTATTGTGTGTGCGGAGACACAGTTCTCAAAGGAGATACGAGAGATATTCACATGATTAGCGCGGTGCACTAAAAGAAGAGGTGCATATCTTGTTTTTATGATGATGGAAGATGACCTTCATAAATATACACACCTTTATGAAGTTTCCCTTCCTGTATTTGACTAGTCACAGTCAGTTGTGTGGGCGGATATGAACATTTGGTTTTGCTTCATTAAAGAAAGTATGCGGATGACATGCTTTCTCATCATTTACTGTAATATGGGATGAGCAAACAAGGGCGTAATTGTATGTAAAAGATGATAAAAATTAATTTGTATAAATCCTATCTTCTTTCAGATATCCGATATTGTCGTGGGCATGGAGGAGAATGTGTCCGCGAAGGATGTGTTGTTGAAATGGGCTCAAAAATCCACTGCCAAGTATCCCGGGGTTCGCGTCGACAACTTCACCTCGTCCTGGAAGGATGGCCTCGCCTTTAATGCAATTATCCATCGAAACCGACCTGACCTCATTGATTGGCGCTCGGTTCAACGACGGGGCACTCGCGAGAGGTTGGAGAATGCTTTCTCCGTGGCAGAACGAGACTGCGGTGTCACTCGATTGTTAGACGCTGAAGGTATATAATAAACCTCTGCTTTCGAATAGAAACGTATATCTGTATGAGCACAAAAGCGAGCCAGACAAAGAGATGTGTTGCATAACGAATCAAATATGGTCTAATTGTCATCTTGATTGCATCGACTCTCGGTGGCCTTGTCAGAAAAATCAAGAAATGAGTCTTTATAACCCTCTCAATTTACCTAACCTAGCCCAACCAAATAGAGACTCCAATAATTTCTTCTTACTACTACTCCCAGATTACACGTTTGCATCCCAGGGATCAGTCCCAAGTATATGTATGCCAAGAGGCTCCCCACTAAATCTCAATTTTAACTCGATGACGAGAGGCAGATGGCTAAATAACCGTTGCCATTTGCCAAAAAAAATATTTTTGTTCATTCAACAGGCAAATAGTTTTTATGAGCTCACTCATTCTCACAAACTGGCATACATCATCATCATTCGCGAGATATACGGCTATAACGTCACCCTTTTCCCGACCGTGTATGCACAGGCAGGCGTGCGTTTTTGCATGCAGTAATTGTTGAAAATATGTGACCAAATAAGGCAGCGCGTCTTTTTGTTATCACATCATCCTTACAGTCATAAAGTACTATATGCGTTCGCGTTCAGAACGCAGCGTTGTTGCTGATGCTGCCCCGATGCTTATTATTCCTGATTGATGTAGTACTCGGTATAGAGAAACAGATATTATTTTGTGTCAATTTGTAAGTACGTGTCATACAAGAATTTTTCTATAAACATCAATAGTCACTTCGCTAGTGACTTGGTCAAGGAGAGAGAGTTTTTTGGAGTTGTGAATGAATGAAAGTGATCGGAAAGTCATATTCGAGTGTTTGAAATGCCGAATAAGATTAACATTAATGAAGACGAGTAGGTACGTGATAATACGGTACGTAGCTCACATCACTTTGAACAAAGATGTATTGATACGGATAAATAATGCATGATACGCAGCAGTTATGAAATAAATGTTGTCTGCTGAATTTGTACAATTTAATTAGTAACGGACCCACAATGCATGTCACAGAGTAATAACGAATGAATATGTAGAAAATATGGTGACATAGACGTATATATACCTCCGTCCTGAGCGTATGGTCCTAGTTGAGAGGTTTTTTTTATGAAAAGTAGGATAAGGGAGGTGCGTCGTGCATGCGTACTTAACGGTATAAAAATTTTTAGTTGCAAAATGACACGACGCGCGTCAAACTCAAAGACATTGTAATGGTTATTGGGAAGCAATAAAATATAGTTGGCAAGTGGGGATATATCGTTTCACTTGTAATGAATAAATAATAGTTCGTGCTATTCATTAGCAAGGAGCTAAAAGCATTTGTCGCACATTGTTTGTCTCCCTTTTAAGGGAAATCGCTTTTTTATCACATTTTTAATGAGATACATATCTTGACAAAAAAGATTTGAAATGGTGAAAAATTTGTTATAAATGTGTTGTTGGAAGGAGAAATATGTAATGGGTGACTAAATCGTAGGGATAGGAGTGGATTGCGCAATCTGAGGAATTCCATATTTGTCTGGGATATGATAATATGGTGTTATTTTTATGAGATGTTTTTGTTTTTGATATACTGAACGAAGGAAAAATGTGTAAGCAATTTTGTGATTTATTCATCAGATGTGGACACCCCGCAACCTGACGAAAAGTCGTTGATTACTTACATCTCGTCCTTGTACGATGCTTTTCCCGAGCCTCCAAGACTCCATCCTTTGTACGACACGGATTCCCAGAAGAAGTGGGAGGAGTACAGGGAAATTGCTAGTGTTTTGTACACCTGGATTCGTCAGAATCTGACTGTGATGCAAGATCGGCATTTCTCATCATCACTGATTGAAATGCGGCGGATGGCTGCTGAAATGACACGGTTTCGTGTGGAAGAAGTGCCCCCTCGAAATCATGACAAGCAGCGGCTTGCCCATCTTTTTAGAGATGTTGAGGTAATTATTAGTGAGAATTGGGAGGTGTTAATGCAATTAGTTTAAAAATTCATGCTCGTGTGTGTGTGTGGTCTTCGTATGACAAAGGGGTTGGGGAATGGGATGATAATTAGTCAATTTCGTTTTCTAGAAACACTTCCGCGATGGGGAAATTGATAGAGAGCTACATATCGAGAATATCGAGAAGAACTGGCAAATTTTGATGATGGCCCATCAAGAAAAGGACCAGACGATTCACGAAGAAATCAAAAAGCTGGAGAAGCTCCAACGGTTGGCAGAAAAGATCCATAGGGAAGCGAAACAGGTGGAGATTCGACTGGATGAAATTGAACAACGAATTGATGAAGAAGCCAAACGCATTGATCGACTTCACCCTCTAGATGCCAAACACAATTGTGACCAATTAGAGAGAGATATGCAAATGTCGGAAGATAGTATCAAGTCGATGTTTACAGACGCTCAGACACTTCGCGATGCTAGATATAGCCAGTCTTCTGAAATCCATAAGATGTATGTCATTAATAAGAAGAGAAACGCAGTAAAAACAATTGTTTTTGATTCTTTGAGAAAGTAGTTAGTATATTTATGGGGCTTGTGAATTTTTACAGGGTACAACATTTACATCAACGATGGATCAGCATTAGAACCCTTTTGCACAATAGACTCCTTTCCGTCCTGGCCTCGATCTCTTTCCCGATTGAAGAGAAATCTGTGACGCGGATGTCAAAAACTGTGTTAGAGACCCGACTTGTGGAGACAAACTCCCATTTCCGGTTCTTGCAAGAGGTTGGGGACTGGGTGAAATCAAAGCAGAAGCAACTCCAAGATGCTGACTATGGTAGTGATTTACCTTCAGTTCAGGCTGAGCTTGAAAAGCAGCACAAGGAACATCGAGCCATTGAGAAATTCCAAAGTAGCGTGGACAAGTGCTCTTCTGCAAAGGTACATTTATCGAGGCTAAAATTTGTTTCCGCTCCGAGTTTGCTTCCGTTCCGTTGATGACATCTGAGTTTACTTAATATGATTTCCTTCGGCAGAGTTCCTTCCACGGGGATGAGCTCCAGTTGTACATCACCTACTTGAATGGAGTTCAAAAGTCATATGCTGAACTGCTCATGTCCTCCAAGAAGCGGACAGCAGACCTGGAAACCCTTATGGATTTCGTTCAAAGTGCCACAAACGAGCTTATTTGGCTTAGTGAAAAAGAGGAACGGGAAATTACACGTGATTGGAGCTCAAAAAGCTTGAACTTAGTGGAAGTAGAACAGTATTATGAGGTGAGTTGGTATTTTTTAAGCAGGAAATTTTTACTTAAAATGCTCTTTCAAAGCAAAGCTATATAATCAAATTTTGTTACGGCCTTCGAAATGTTATATGGTGTTTAAAACGATTTGTAATTAAATTGAACTCATAACTTTAACGCAGCATTGCTTTGGAGGTGGAGGACAGGCAAGTACTATAACTGACGAAGGGACGCCCTTCGGAAAATAATATTTTAAAAATGTTAATAATGCTTTGTGTTTTTGCAGGCGTTAATGAATGAGTTGGTCAAGCGAGAGATTCAATTCAACGCAGTGCACCACCGCGGAGAATCCCTGGTATTGCAACATCATCCCGCTTCAAAATGCATTGAAACGTACATGTCGGCAATGCAAACTCAGTGGGACTGGCTTCTCCAGCTGACAATTTGTTTGGAAACCCATTTGAAGCATGTAGCTACGTATCAACAGTATTTCAGTGATATTAAAGAGTGTGAACAAACCATCGCGAGGAAGGAGGAGATGCTTAACACTGTCTTCAGCAAATCTGACTTTACCCTTGACGAGGGAGAGTTGTTATTGAAAGAAATGCAAGAGCTGCGCGAGGACCTTACCAAGTATGGCGAGATTATTCAAAGTCTTTCCAACCAAAGTCGGGAAATCATTCCTCTCAAACAAAGAAAAATGAACATTAATCAGCCAATTACGGTGACAGCCATCTGCAACTATAAGCAAAATAATGTAAGCATACCAGAGAGGCACTTAAAAAGACACCTCAAGTAGTTCAAACTGGTTGTAGATAAAGAAAGAGAGAGTGTGGAACGAAACGCTTTATTTTTATTTTATTTTTTTATTTTAGCAACAAATGATGATCAACAAGGATGAGAGGTGCACGCTTCGTGACAACAGTCAGCGTGTAAGATGGCGTGTGACAAACTCCTCCGGTTTGGAAGGTATGGTACCTAGCGTATGCTTCTTGATTCCACCACCCGATAAGGAATCCCTTGATGCTGCTGAGCGTCTCAGAAGACAGTATGATAGAGTGGTCACTTTGTGGCAAAAGAAGCAACTGAAGATGCGTCAAAACATGATTTTTGCAACGATCAAAGTGGTTAAGAGTTGGGATCTCGCCCAGTTCTTGGCCATGGGAGCTGAGCAACGAATTGCCATCAGAAAGGCATTGAATGAGGATGCCGACAAGCTGATTCAAGAGGGTGACCCAACGGACCCTGCTTTGAGGAGGTTAAGACGTGAAATTGACGAGGTCAATAGGCTTTTCGATGAATTCGAGAGGAAAGCTATGGAAGCTGAAAGTAAAGATTTATCAACAATTATTAAAATGCTTCACACGACACAAATGAGAAACGGGGTACTTATGATTATATTATTTGCTTTCTTTCAGAATCGAAAAACACCAGCAAAGTATTCCTGGAGCAAGTTACAACTCTCCAGCAAGACCTCGAAGACATGGAGCGTTCACTCGTCTCCCGTGTAAATGCGCCAATCCCCCGAGATGTGGACAGTCTCGAGAGATTTGTCATTGAACACAAGGAGTTCGAATCTAGAATCCAAATGTACGAAACCCGTGTCGAAAGCATGCAACGCACGTACGCCACCATCCCACAGAAAACCGCCTCTTTGCAAACGAAAATGGATCGCGTGGTCGAGAAATGGGAGAGAATCTGGAGCTTATCGCATTTGTATGTTGAAAGGCTGAAATGTGTAGAAATAGTGTTGAGCTCTCTCGAAGAGACAAACACCTACGTTTCCCAATTTGAAATGAAATTATCGTCCTACGACAACCTGCCTATTGATGACGATGGCCTTAAGAGGGTATGTTGGCACAAAAAAAAACTCGTTCAAACTAAATTGAACATTATCGTTATCGTGTCAACTTGAGAAATGCATTTGCTATAATTTTATGACCCTCTAATTATATATATTTTGTAGGTTTCCGATGATTTATTCAATCTTCAAAACACTGCTCAAGCCCATCAACACAAGGTGGATCGCATGATTGAAGACACTAAAAACGTGCGTCGTGTCACGGAAAAGTCTCGCACAAACCAAAAGAGACATCCAGACGTGGAGAAACTCGAAGATGAAGTTCATCGCACTTCATCCCGTTGGACTTCAGCTTGCTCGCAAGTTGTGGAAAGGTGTGTTGCGTGACGCTGAAAACTCATTATCAATGCACATTTACAATTAGTAATAACACCTCTGGCGATCTTTGACATTTCATATTATCACATATACATTTGCAGACTTAGAACTGTTGAAATAACCAGCGAACAAGCATCCCGCTACAATACTTCCTACCAAACCGAGATGAATTGGCTGGACAGCGTGGACAACAAAGCCAAAAGTCTTCCTTTGGTGGAAGGATCTGGTGCCAAAAGGAAAATTAACCCGCACATGGTATGCTATATATATATATTCCTTCCAAAATCTAATCAATTATGCAAATCAAGTTGACATTTATTCACGCCCTGTTTACCCCATGATTAATTGCTGTTCTTGCAGACGCTTTATAACAGTGTGATCGAAGAAAAGATCACCATCGAACAGGTGAACACGATGGGTGCTAGACTCGCTAAGGAAGCCAGGGTATGTTACCTCATTTATTTTTTTTCGGGTGGCTTATTCCGCTTTCAGTCTGAAACGTATGCCCAACCAAAAATATATATTATTATTATTGCCCTTGTATGTTACTTTCGTTTCGAGTGGGAGTGAATGTGTGGTCGGTCGTTTTTGAAGGAAATCATTTGCATTCTATGTGTTCGCTACTACAAGTGTGTTAATGTGATGGTAATTGTTTGAGGTGAGCATGCTTTTTGTGAAACCCAAACACATGAGTTCATTTTCAGATATACTTAATTTAGATTCTAGAGGTACAAAAAATTACATGTCTGCGATACAGATACCACCGGTAAGCAATACCATGAAAAAAATGGGTAAAATTTTCATTGAACAGATTTTTGTAATACATTTGATTAATCTTATTACTTACTTTCGAGCAAAATTTACCTAATGAAATTCCAAGATATTATTAAAAACTTTTAACTCTCAACATATTCTACTTTCCCTGGAAAATTTTGTATAACCTTCGTTGACAAAAGAGAAAGGAGATTTGTAACAAACAATATTAAAACACGACAGAACTAAACACTAGAGTTTTTTGACAGTACTGACACATAAATAACATACGAGTATATACATTTTGAGTATCAGTACATTAATCAAATTGAAAAGGTTTTCATATAACAAAAAATCAAACATTTATTATTTGGTGGTTGGAATGGATGGGAGAAATGATTGGTGGTGGTGTCGCTCTTTCTATGTTTTTGCTTTCTTGTAAATATCTTTTTTTGGGGGAGTTAGCATTAATGCAGTCGATGTGAGCTCTAGGACTTCTATACTAAACCCAAGGCTAACACAATTTGTTAACGTTTTAATACTCACTACAGAAATATGATGCAATGGTGGAAAAGTTCCGAGACACCATGCAAGATATCCATCCAAGTTTGGATGCTAGCCTAGTCAAGAAGGCAAAATTGCAGTCAGCCGAAGAAGTGATAATACAAGAGCTGGATCTCTTGAATCTCAAGTATCAATTACTAGTTGACAATTTGTACCATAGAATTCAACAATTAACTGTAATTGCTGGGCAAGAGGACCCCGCATTTGATGTAAGTGTCTGACGCCATATCAATTATTAGAGAAAATCCCTGTGGTATTATTAAAAGCAGATCATTTGAATATACGCGTTTTGTTTTATTTGATTGTAGCCTGCTTCCGCCAAAGTACCTGCCCCTAGTCCAATTAAAACGTATCGCATGCATATGCTACCTCGTGATTCAACCAGCCCCCTCGGGTAAGGTTCAATTGTTTCTTGTAAGACGTTTTCCAGAGCTTGGTTTCGTATACGCCTAATATAATCGCGTTTTTCTTGTATTCAAAGCGAGTTCCTCGAAGGTTCCTCGGAAGACCAGACTGATTTCGTCCAGCAAAAGTCATCGGCCACCCTGACCTTAAGTCCAGGGGGTGGTCCGACTCCAGTAAAACGTTCAGTGACTGCTCTGAAAAACGGTGATTCACACACCAACGGCAACGATGAGTCTGACACAGTTACCACCGTCCCCGGGGCGAGTCTCCGCTTCACTCAAATCCGCTCCGCTAAAAGGGTGGAAAAGGTTGAAGAGGGGATTTCAACCGAGACTGCGACTCAAATTCCACTAGTTTATGATCCCGTAACAAAAGAGTCATTAACCCTCGCACAAGCCATTGGCTGCGGACTGATAGACATTCAAACTGGTCAATTCGTTGATCCTAAAACGGGGCAGAGAATAAGCTTACAAGAGGCCGCTGAGTTAGGTTATCTTGACGCTGGAATCCTTCACAAACTAATGGGGACTTGTGGGGTAGTTGACCCTCAAACTGGGGCTGAACTAACACTCCTCGAAGCAATTAAAAAGGGCTATTACGACTTAAGCAGGGGTAACTACATTCATCCCCAAACGGGAGAGCCAATCTCCGCTGAGCAAGCTATTAAACTGGGACTAAACGTCAGGCAAAAGGTAAGCTTTGTCCTCAAGGGACGCGCCTAATTCCTTTCTAACATTTCTAAATGTTTGTCTAAAAAAGGTCTTTCTCGACAAATCTTTCTCGGGATATATTCGAGAACTTTTAGCATGCGTCGGATCATTTGTCTCTCACAATGCATCACTCAAAAACAATTTCAATTTTTGTCTCGTGATGAAATGATGAATTATGAAGATGATAATTTTTTTGGCATTTGGTATTTTTCTCACTCTGTTTCTTCTCTCCCTTCCATTTTCTTCTCTTCAGACTTCCACTTCGTCTGTGAGTGGCACACCTGAGTTGACTGCTGTCTTTACTGCTTCCGATCAAGTTTTGCCGTCTTCCTCTGAATCAAAAGCATACTCTTTACCACATCCTCAATCTAGCTTTCACCTACAGGTAGTGAGAGACGTAGGGAAACCCATGGCACCTACCGTTGTTAGTTTACTTAGGCAGGGCTCATTAAACCCAGATAGCCTTTCAGTGACCATTCCCAAAGAACCAGGTAGCACCCACCAGGTCTCATTACCATTGTCACAAGCATACGAGCAGGGACTTGTGTCTGTTCACGGTCCCGTTGCCATCTTACCAGGAAGTGCTTTCTCAGACCTGATAGATCAACAGTTAGTGCGCACAGTGGAGGAGAAGGGGACCAGAGAAGAGAAAACTGCAATTTACGACCGATTCGCTGGGGAACTGGTCTCCTTTGAAGATTCCGTCCTGCGAGGAATACTCAATCCAGAATACACCGAAGTGCTGGAGCCTTCCACTGGGCGAAAGGATCACGTTCAGTGAAGCTTTGAAGAAAGGGGTGATCAGTGAGAAGACTGGAATGTGGAACAACGAATTACCTTTTGAATCAGCGAGAGCGACGAATCAAATCATGAAGCCAGTGAGCTTGCGGGACTGCTGTGAAGCCGACTTACTACTTAACTCGGGAGCTGAGGACCAGCAAGAAGGAAAAACTCCGGTTCTCGTAAAAGACCCAACAACAGGGAAATCCTCGACTATACTCGAGTCCCTGAAAAACGGCCTGCTCGACACGGACTCCAAGACCATTAGTGATCCTGCGCAACGAACCCTTATCACTCTGCAGGAAGCTCTGTGCAAGGAGGTTATCACACTGGATGGTACCCTGAAAGACACAATATCAGACGAAACTCTGTCAATCGATGAAGCTAACGCCAAGGGGATGCTGTCGAGTGTGAGGAGAACCTCAATATTTACCATTCCTTGTGTAAAAGATGTTACCACAAATAAACCAATTTCGGTGACGGAGGCAGCTCAAAAGAATATCATCATTGAGACTGAAGACGGGCTCAAAGTGAGAGGCGCCAACTTGGAGGAGTTGTCCCTATGTCAAGCCATCCAGAAGGAAGTAGTTACCCCACAAATTGGTCATACTCTGGAGAAAGAAAGTGGATTTTATGCAGATCCCTCCTCCTCCTCCACGTCAGGCGAGTCAGCGGACGAGGGAAGAAGTGAAGACAGTTACGAGTCCGTCAAGGAGCTTAACGTTTTGGAAGCTATTGTGAGAAAAAGCATGCTCCCCTCTGGGGAAGTCTATGACACCACAACGAAATCCTATGTTCCGATGGATCACGCCGTTCAAAGTGGCTCTTTGAATGGGGACAAGGCCAACTTTCTCAAGGGCCTCTACAACATCAACTTGACGACAACCACCGTGACAAGAACAATCCGCCAAATCATCACTGTCCATTCCAAGGAGATTACGTCCCAGTACCAAACGATCGCGTTTAAAGATGCGCTTGAGCAAGGACTGATTAATGAGACGACAGGAATTTTCACCAGTCCATATTCCGGTGAGATGCTCACCATCGAGGAAGCCATTACCAGTGGTCAGTTGAGCGACGAGACCCAAGTGCATAAATCCTCCGTGTACCTACCTGTCACAAAAACACTTGACTTTGAATCACAGTCGTCCCAAATGGAGAGTATGGACGAGGACTCTGACCTTCCGCACAGTTTAATCCCACCTCCGTCTCCTACCGTCTTTGTGGAAGGGCTCAATCGCGAACTCCTCCACTTGCCAGTCGAGGGATGGGAACTGGGAGATGTAATTGAAAGGAGATTGTTTGATCCGGATCATGGGTTGCTCACAATTCCCGGGACCGACAGACTGGTATCCTTTGAAGAATGCTTACACTTCAAAATCATTGACCCTAAATCAGCTGCCGTGGTGGATCCTCTGGTGAACCGGAAGCTGCATTTGGACAGAGCATTCGAGAAGCAAATTCTTGATGGGACAGGACACTACCTCACGAAAAACCAGGATGACACAAAATTCACCATGCGGGAGGCCATCGACAAGGGACTGGTTATACTAAGAACGACAGCAAACGTTAGCCAATTTGAGAAACTTGAAGGTCTTCAAACACAAACTGCAACGGTCACAGAGGTAACGCGAAATGTAATCAAGTCGGAAACAGTCCGAACAACAGTTCGCACTGAAACGGTTGTTCACAAAGTTAAAGCTGGAGAAAGAAGCGACTCCGGTGAAGACTCGGAGACCTCAGATGGTCACAGAGCAAAGAAATTCAAGGGTTCTGTGAGCTCTTCGGACGATGAGGGTATGAAACCGTCCCAAGTTACACCGCCAGAAGATGTATTCCGGCCAGAAGAAACTAAAGAATCCAGGGACCAGGTTGGCGAAAACATTTCTGTAGCATTGGAGCAAGGTGTAATCACTTCAAGCGCGACAATCGTGGATCCCAAAACAGGAAAGGAAGTTGACTTGAAGGAGGTCGGGAAAAGTGTGAATGCGGACGAGGTCAAAGTGAAGGATCCAAAAAGCGGAAAGTTAGTTTCATTGAAGGAAGGTCTGAAAATGGGGTTGTTGGCTGTTGTCGGAGCTCCAGTGGTTGCTGCAATGGCGGCTGCAGATGCCGTCAAGGGATTGAAAGATAAGGATGGCAAGAAGAAAAGTGACGACGAAATAAAAGACGACCAAGCCAAACCTCCTAAAGAGAAGAGTGCTACCAAGCTACAAGAAACGGACAAGCCAGAAATTAGTCGAATACCTCCTATTCCAGCCGAAACGAAAAAGGCTGAGGATAAACCTTTGAAGAAGGTTAGCCCCGAAAGAAGCCCTCAGAAACAAGAAGCAATTAGTCCCTTAAAAAAGGATGATCATGTTGAAACTGTAACAACTTCGCGGGTCGCTGTGGAAGAAACAACGACTACCATTATGTCGCAAACCGAGCCCAAGCAAATTCCTCCTGTTCCAATTGAAAAGAAAGATGCTGGTGAACCTGCACCCTCTTCCCAGCAGCTTACTATTGAAGAGACAACGACGACCATTGTTACCAAAACTGAAACCAATCAAATCCCACCTGTTCCAACTGAAACGAAAAAGTCTGAGGATAAACCTTTGAAGAAGGCTACTCCCGAAACAAACATCCAAAAGCAAGAGTCAGTAAGCCCGATTGAAGGAAACGAAACTGCTTCTATGTCTGGAACAACCCAGGTTACTGTCGAAGAGACAACGACCATTGTGGAGACTGAAAGTGCCCCTGAAATGTCTGTGATAAAGGAGAGAGTTCTACCTGCCACAATAACTCGGGGAGAACTTTCTGGTGATATAGGCGATGAAAGTGAAAAAGACAAACAACCTGTACCGCAAAAGCAGGATGCAAAAGAGCCCGAAAATAAAGTTCCGATGGAGAGTGACTGGAATGTAGAATCCAGTCCAAGTCAACCAACGGAAACTAGCCATCAGCAAGAGAGAGTGGTTGCGATTGAAACTGAAACAACTATTGAATCCGTAATTGAAAGGAATTTGCGGAAAGGGGAACCTGCTGACTCTCCAAAAGCATCGGAAAAAGCAGAACCGCTGTCAGAATCAGACTCTGATAAAGAAAAGTCAGCAGCAGCAGGGCCGGAAGGGGAAATGCAAAAGAAACCCGTGATCCAACTTGTTGATTCAGACTCCACCATGGATTTCTTGGAGAATGCAGGATTTCTTGAAGGTAATTCTGAATTGCCGAAAGCAACAGTCAAGGTTGAGAAGCCAGCCATTTTCCAAACCACACGCGGAAAAGGCGTTGAAACCACAAAAGCCACAACAGCAGCAAAATTGGAAGTCAAAGATCATGAAATGATACCACCCCCTCCTACTGACGAAGCAAACACAAAGTTACCATCGCCAACTGCTTCGCCAATCAAACAGAAAGGTAAATTGGAAGACCCAAGTGCAGCTGAAATGCAGAAGAAATCAACTCCCGTAATTCAACTAGGTCATTCCGACTCGACCATGGATTTCTTGGAGAACGCAGGCTTCCTTGCGCATGGTTCTGCTCAGGAAATCTCGGAGCTACCCAAGGAGACAGTTGATGTTGAGATTGGGAAGCCAGTCATTTCACAAACCACTACCGGAGAAAGCGTTGTAACCACAATAGTCACAACAACAACGACTACAACAAGGATGGAAGACAAAGCTCAGGAAATGGTTGCAACCCCTGAAGAAACAGACTCAACGTCACCACAACCAAGTGCTTCTCAAATCAAACAACACGAAAAATCGGAAGATGCAAGGACTAGCGGTGAACCATTCCCGAAATCATCTGATACGGAGAAACTGCCGGTTGGAGATGTCTCAGAAAAGGAAACTGTTGAAAAAATCAGCAGTCCATCTGAGGTGGTCATTCAAAAAGAGACTCCAACAGAGAAGCAACAATCTCTTGAAGAACTTATTGTAACAGACGTAGACCAGGCACTAGAGCAAGGTGTGATCACCTCAAACGCCACAATTGTCGATCCCAAAACAGGAAAGGAGGTGGACTTGAAGGAGGTCGGGAAAAGTGTGAATTCAGACGAAGTCCAAGTGAAGGATCCAAAAAGTGGAAAGTTGGTATCGCTAAAAGAAGGCCTGAAAATGGGATTGTTGGCTGTTGTTGGAGCGCCCGTGATTGCAGCAATGGCGGCTGCAGATGCAGTAAAGAGTTTGAAAGACAAGGATGGCAAACAGGAGACCCCAAAACCAGTTGAAAAAGTAGACGACCCTGTTCCCACAATGACAGAAAAACAGAAAAAGAAGAAATCTTCCGGAGAAGGTGTCTCAATCCCACCTGCAGACGTCAAGACTGACGAGACTCAAGAGCGAAAACAAGTGCTTGCTGAAGTGGTGCGAGAAACGGGAGTAGTGGAAACACTTACGAAACTTGAAGTTGAATCCCCGAAACCCACACTAGTTGTTGTGGATCCTGCTACAGGTGCTGCGCAAATAACTCCAGAAACAACATCGGAGTCTGATGTTGATCGTCCTCTTCCGGTGAGAATCCCAACAACGGAAGAACTGCAAACTAGTGATGTTGAAGACTTTGTGCCTGTTCCCACTGTACAAGTTCCGGCTGAAATGCACGAAGTTATGCAGACTGAGGAAGTGCCCAAGGTTTCAGGTGACAAAGAGGAGCCACATAGGAACGTTGAAACAGCCAAGCATTCAGATACTGTGACCGCACCAGTTCCAATGGAGCAATCTACAACGGAGAAAGAACCACTTTCCCTAGTCGCAATGGATGTCGACCAGGAAGAAATTAAACTTAGTAAACCAGAGAAGAAAGTTAAGGTTGGGAAACAAGCCAAGTCAGCAGCAGATGGCAATAAAAAAGGTGACTCCTCTTCATCCTCCTCCTCCTCCAGTTCTAGTGAATCTGACGATGAAAGTAAGCCATCGAAACAATCTCCAGTTGAATCCGTTTCGGATCCTGCTTCGGCCAAAAAACCTGTGGACACTCGAAAGGAAATGCCAGAGAAACCGAAGGAAGTCCAAAAACTAGAGGAGGGGTCTTTACTAGCTGGTGCGAAGGTAGAATCCTCTCCAATCTCTCAAGTGCACGATGAAAGTGTTGGTCACAAAGAAATTGGCAGCCCAGGTGAGAAGGATAAACCACAGAAAATCATTGACAGTTCAATAGCAAAGGACGAAGTTGACAGAGTACAAGTTACCATTAAGACACCAGAATCAGCAGTGACAACAAGCGATCAAAAGCGTGACGACGTTCCAGTGACTCTGTCAACGAAAGAACGTGACCAACAAGTATCCGATGGAGAAATGGTCGTCGATGATTCAATTCCACTCCAGGTAGATGATAACTCTGCTGAACCCGCTCCATTGAAAATTGAAACGGAACTAGGAAAAGAGACGGATGGATCAAGTAGTGATGAGAGCGTTGAACAAAAACAGACATCTCCAGTTCATCAGACCATTCCAGAAATCATTGTCCGCCAAGCGTCAGAAATTGAGGTTGTAACCGACATTGAGCCCACAGAAACTGGAGCAGCAGGCCCAGCAGAGAAGCCACCTCAAGTTGAGGAAGCCTCAGATGACCCAGAAAAGAACCAAATTGGAGAAAAGACTACGCCAGATGTTGGGGCTAGGGGAAAAGACGGTCCAAGTACAAAGCCCACTCCAAGCGAGGAACCTTCAAGTGTCGAAAAACTCCTTGAAGAAATTCCCATGAGTGACGCAGTTGAGCA
Source organism: Dicranocentrus wangi (assembly GCA_036850665.1). Taxonomy (NCBI): domain Eukaryota; kingdom Metazoa; phylum Arthropoda; class Collembola; order Entomobryomorpha; family Entomobryidae; genus Dicranocentrus; species Dicranocentrus wangi. The sequence continues at coordinate 7,068 of JAANSN010001255.1, read as the reverse complement.
AGGACTGATCACCTCAAACGCCACATTTGTGGACCCTACAGGCAGAGAGGTTGAATTGAAAGATTTGGGTACTGTGGAACCAGAAAATGTCAAAGTGAAAGATCCAAAGAGCGGCAAATTGGTATCATTGAAGGAGGGTTTGAAAATGGGATTGCTAGCTGTTGTTGGAGCTCCCGTGATTGCAGCAATGGCTGCTGCTGACGCTGTGAAAAGCCTGAAAGATAAAGAGGGCAAGAAGGAGAAGCCAAAGGTGGAAGATGTCACTGGTAAAAACCCTCAAGTCACAATACCCACAAGTGAGGTGAAAGAAAAAGCAGGACCAGCGGAGATCCCCAAAGCTGAAGCTATTTCTCAAGCAAGCGAACCAATGAAGCCAGAAGCGGTTGTTAAGCTGGAGAATGTGCAAGTCGTTGATTCTGACGTTTTCCCATCACAAGAACCAGAAAAGAAGCTAGCAGAGAAGGAGGATGACGAATTGAAAAATATTGAGGTTGTTGATTCTGACATTCCGCTTGCTGCAGTGGCACAACCAAAAGGTGAGGAGACCCTTACTACAACAACTCGAAAAGACAGCGATGACCAAGTTAAGCTTGAAAATATCGAAGCCGTGGACACCGACATTCCGCTTCCTCCAGTATCTCAACCCGAAGCTAAAACTGAAAAGCCTGATAAAACACCCATGCAAGAAAGCGTGGAGCAATTGGAAAATGTGGAAGTTGTCGATTCCGACATTCCGCTTTCATCAGTATCACAACCAGAAACTAAATCTGAGAAACCTGACACACCAGCTCGTCAAGAAAGCGAAGAGCAAGCTCAACTGGAAAATGTGGAAGTTGTCGATTCCGACATTCCTCTGCTGCCAGTATCACAACCTGAAGGAGATAAACCCGTCCATGTCGCTCTTACGACACGGGCCAGCGAGGAGCTAATTGTACAAGAAAATGTAGAAGTAGTGGACACCGACAACATTGTTGCTTCACCAATACCAGTAGCCACCCCAGAAACCAAGTGGAAACTCGAACGGGAGTCCGGTTCCTTGGAACACGTGGAGGCTGTTGACTCCGACATTGCAATTTCAACACCGGTTCATCCCGAACAAATAGAACAAGATTCGGTTTTCAATATTCCAGCTAAATCAGAACCCTCCAAAGACGACTCCAAAACCCATGAGGCTCAAACCGACAGTAAAACCCATGAGGAGGAACCAGCTGAGCAAATTCAAGCTCAAGCTACTCCTATTGCAAAGTCCACAATAGAAGCGCAATTAAAATCCGCAGATAAACCAAGTGAAAGTAAAATCGATGAAAAGATGGAGTCATCATCAGGTCCTCCAACGCCTGGTGGTCCTCAGCAAGTCCAGAAACATCAAGAAGTTCCTACCCGGTCAGCAAAACCCACTGAAGAAAAGAAATCCGAATCACCTGTTGCTTCTTCTTCAGAGGAGGAAACAGCTCCAGATTCGGACTATAACGTGCTGCAAGCCGTTTACAAAGGAGAGCTCAAGCCAACCCAAGTGAAAGTAAAACACCCCACCACCGGCAAGGAAATGAATATCAATGAAGCCATCAGAAAGGGCGTGATTGACAAAAATACTGGAGAACTGAAGACCAAGGGGGGATCAATGAGCTTGAAGGATGCATTGAAAACTGGCGCTGTTATTGTTCTTGGCGCCCCAGTGCTAGCGGCCAAGGCCGCGTATGACAAATTAACAGAGAAATCTCCAGACCGCGAAACCTCAGAAAGTGACAGCAGAGAGGCGAGTCCTGAGAAAGACGGCCGAGCGGTCTCAACTCCCATCAGAGTTGTTGAATCCAGGGAAGGAACACCCACGAGGGTGGAAAGGAGCAGTACAACTGTTTTCACCCAAAGTTCAGAAATTGTCGTGTCGGAAGAAATCATTCCTGTGGAATCCATCATAACCACCACCACGACCACCACAACAACGACAATCATCATAACGAAAATTTCCAGAATGAAGATAAGTCCGTGTGAGCTCGTAGATTCTGGGATTGTGGACACCACCACAGCCAAAATCCTCTCCAGTCCGGAAACCTACATTGGTCCAGATGGCGGAGACGTGTCCCTGGAGGAAGCCATTGCGGTTGGAAACGTGGATGGAAATTCGGGTGCCATACTGGATCCCCAGTCTCAAGAACTTTTAACGATAAACGAAGCCCTAGTGAAAAACATTTTGGATCAAAAGGGCAACGTTTGTCTTCCAGTCGCGCGTAGTCTATCCGTGCCCGAGCTGAAAAGCCAAGGTTTGTATGACCCCAAAGAGCAAAAGGTCATTCATCCTGAGACCGGAGGTTCACTCACAATTCCGGAAGCAATTGCCTCCGAAGTCCTCCACCCAATGTCACCAGTACGAGACCCCATCTCAAATCGAAGAATGTCGCTGAGTGATGCGGTCGAGCAAAATGTAGTTTGCAAAGCTACCGGCAGCCTGAGAGGTCCCCAAGGAGGTGATATCCCGTTGCTGGAAGCTGTTGAGTCGGGAACCTATGAAGAATACAAGCACCCACTGGATGAACACCTACCCCCGGTGGCAATGACCATTCCAGCTGCGCTCAAACGAGGATTGGCAGACTTGGAAAAGGGTACAATCACAAATCCAATTACCAACGAGTCTATCAGTATATCCGATGCTGTGGACAAGGGACAAGTGATGGTTCTGCCAAAGACGACCTCCGACTCGGAATCCGTTTCCCTAGAAGATGCCTTCAGTCAAGGACTGATTGACCAGGAGAAGGGAACGTTTACCGACCCCGGAACACAAAAGGAAATCCCATTATCAGACGCCGTTGAGAAAGGCATAATCTCTTTATCAGTGCCGGAAACCATCACAGGGGAAATTAGTTCTAGGCGAAGTTCCTTCTCCAAAGAGCCAATCCCAGGAGCTCTCGGGCAGCAAACTACAGTCACTTCCAGCACCGTCAGCGTCACCTTCAAAGAGCCCGAAAAGGCGGTAAAGGAAACGAAGAAAGTAGTAGTGAAGGCAGACACTCCAGACGCCATCCAAAAGATTTTAATTCAAGGGGAGTCGGTGCAGATGCAACCCGCACTCCAAGTGGACTCAGCAAGTGGCGCTTTACTCAATGCCCAAACTGGCCAAGAGTTGAGCGTTGCCCAGGCGGTTGAGCAAGGCATGTTTGATCCTACTGCCACCGTGGTGGATCCCTCCACAGGAAAAGAGTTGTCGCTGAAAGAGGCTGTGGCTNGCCACCGTGGTGGATCCCTCCACAGGAAAAGAGTTGTCGCTGAAAGAGGCTGTGGCTAAAAAGATCAACGTGGAGAAAGTGGAAGTGAAGGATAGCTCAAGTGGAAAGCTTGTTTCACTCAAAGAAGGGATTAAGCTGGGATTGCTGGCTGTCGTCGGAGCTCCCGTAATCGCTGCAGTTGCGGCCGCAGAGGCCGTCAAGAGTTTAACTGAGAAACCCCAAGTTGTCCAGAGTCCAATCCAGACAATTGAGATTAAGTCTCACGCCATCATTCCTCCCGAAGCTGTTACCTATCACGAAGAGCCTGAAGAAACAGCAGAAGACTTGCTTCAAGACTACGAGAAACCGTATCCCCTCCAAGTGGCCGTCGCCCTCGGTCACTACGACAGTGACACTGGGCTGATCAGAATTAGTCCCACCGAAGCGGTCACCGTTCATGACGCCCTTCTTCGAGGAGAAATTGACGGATCCGCCCCCACCTTTAAGGATCCCCGAACGGGAGAAATTATTTCGCTGAGTGAGGCAATCGAAAAGGGGCTCATTAAATCCAAGACGGGTCAAGCTGTGGATCCCGCAAGTGGGGCTGAGGTTCCCCTCGAAAAAGCCCTGGACTCTGGAATGCTCCTCTCCCCCACAAAGAAAACTTCCCTTCCAGAAGCCATCTACAGTGGAAGGTATGACCCAACTGAGAACACAATTGTTACGTCAACCGGAGAAAAGATTCCTTTGAGACATGCCATCGAATCTCACCAAATCAGTACGGACACCACTGTTGTGAGAAACTTTGCCACTGAGAAAATCATCCCATTCCAGAGCGCAGTGGATGAGGAAATTGTCAATTTGGACGATGGTTTGGTGAAAATTTCTCCACGGGATGCGGTCAACATCGGAGATGCCTTTGAGGAAGGCACAATGATTGAAGTGAATCAGCCCCTGTCACTCTCGGAAAGTATATTGAAGGGCATTTTTGAAAAAGATCAGAAGGAATTCCTGGATCCCAAAAGTGGGTCGTATCTCACCCTGGAGAAGGCTCTCCAGAAAAATCTCATCGATTCAGATTCCGTCCACGTGAAAGACACAAGAGAAGGATTTGTCAAGAAGATGCCTCTCAAGGAAGCCATTGAATCCGGCTTCGTGTCAGCGACCGACGGCTCCGTGACGGATTTCACGACAAAGGAAATTGTTCCGCTGGTTGAAGCCCTCAACAGCGGGCTCATTGTTGACAGCAAGATGCCACTTTCCCTCCAAAAGGCCATTCATCTAGGGCTGTACGCGGAGGAAACGGGACGGATAATTGATCCAAACACTGGAAAGCGTATTACCCTGCACGAGGCCATTCGTCGACTCGTAGTCAACCCGAATTTGCCGTGCTACTGGGACGACGAGCTGAAAAAGGTGCTGAGCCTCGTGGAAACATGCAGGATTGGGATCATTGATCGTCAGGAGGGCATGATGTTGATCCCGTTGGAAGGCCCTAAACGACCCGACTCCCAATTAAAACTGTCCACCCGACTCCCGCTCAGCACGGCTGTGGAGGAAGGACACATTTTAGACATTGAGAAACCCTTTAGTCTCCACAAGGCAATTAAGATTGGACTGTATGAAGAGAAAAGTGGAAAATTTGTGCATCCTTCGACTGGCAAGAAACTCACCCTGCAAGACTCTCTCAAGGAGGATTTGATTGACGGGGAGAGTTCGATTATCAAATGCCCGGACAAAAGCTCAATCATCAAGCTACCGCAAGCCGTGGAGAAAGGTGTCATTAATCCAATCCAAGGTCTGTACAACGAAGATCGGAACGTCAGTTTGGATTTGGTAGCTGCAAAATCCCGCGGCTACATTTTAACCCCAGAACGACCACTTTCTCTTGTGGACGCAGTAAACGAAAACCTGTACAATGAAAACTCTGGGCTGTTAGTCGATCCCCTGATGGGAGGATGGCTTGACGTCGGGAAAGCAATTGAAGGGGGTCTAATTGATCCGCAAACCTCGGCAGTTCGCAACTTGAAAAACCAGCAAATCAAATCCCTAACTGCTGCCGTGGACGATGAAGACGTGATCGTGAAGAAAGGTCAAGTGATGGATATCCGAAGTGGCAAACCTGTCCCATTTGACAGAGCCGTGAACAAAGGGATACTCATCAAAGTCCCAAAACCAATCGGTTTCGGGGAAGCCCTCCAAGAAAACTTTATTGACCTCCAACGAGGCACATTTTACGATCCCAGAACATCCCTCACTGTACCCTTGCATACTGCCGTGGTCAACGAACTCATCGAGCCTGGCAGTGCCGTTATTAAGGATCCCCTCACGTCGGCCTACCGCAACCTCCGGGAGAGCATCCAAGTCGGCCTAGTCGACTTGAACAAACGGGCTCTCCTCCACCCTGAAACCATGAAGCTGAAACCCCTCTGCATCATTTTCGAACAAGGAACCGTCATCTACCTCCGCGAAGCCATTACATTCGACCTAGCCCGGGACCGAGGCTACCTCGACATCACCACCGGACTCTACAAGGATCCCCAATTCGAATCTCCCATCACCCTCAAAGAGGCTGTCGATATTAACGCCATCGACCCCAGCTCCGCGGTCGTTAAAGACACCCTCAAGAAGCGCCTCTTGAACTTAGCAGATGCATTCAATGGTGCCCTTATAGACCCCGAAAAGGCTACCGTAATGAGTACCGCAAACAATCAGGTTGTAACCCTAAAAGGTGCCATAGATCAGGGCCTCCTCCTCACATCTCGGTCTCCTCTTAGCCTCCTCGGAGCACTAGACTATGGTTTGTATAATAACGAGAATGGTCAGTTTAGAAATCCGTATGGGGAGCTAGGTAGCTTTAAGAGTTTGAACGAGTGCTTAGCTAGCTCTCTCATAGAACCTAACACGACAGTGGTGAAAGAGCCTAGCACAGGGAGAATCATTGGGTTAGCGCAAGCACTAGAGGAAGGGTTAATTGACGGGGATGAAGGCTATCTCACAGATCCGGTAACCAAGTCCCGTCAAAATCTAATGGACGCTTGGAAAAACGGATATTTGATGGCAGCAGAGGCAAGGGTAAGAGTTTCTCAAAAAATGCTGCTCAGGGTTGGCTTTCTTAGACAAAAAAATGTCCAGTGGAACCTGGGCATATTATGTGAACGTTGCAAAAGCCGGTTTGAAAAAGCTTCCTCACAAAATTTATCCAATATATGGGATTATTGGCCTCATAGTGTTCCAAACAAACAAAAAATCCGCCCCTTTTAGAGCTGTTGCTGATGATGATGCCTTGGCCCAGCTTAAAAACAAACTATAGTACACATGACATACTGACATCACCCCCTTTTTAATGAAAAAACTAAAAAACAGTTCCAATAACATTTTTTATTTGAAATTCGCATGAGCCCCCACCAACCTTCACTTGACTCATGATAATATTACCCATGATGTCCATTGTTGGCATTTTGATTGAAAAAAAATGTATTCCAAATTGACCTTTTTGACCGTTTCAATTCAGTTGTGACGTTCAGTTGCAGTTTGCAGTAAAAATTTGCAGCATACAATAATTTTACAGTGCATACACGCTTGCAAAAAAAAGTAAATGACACGCCGGCTTGTTTTTAAAACCCACGGACAAAACTGGCATTAACGGCTGATTCTGGTGAAAAAGGGAAAGATTGAGTGAAAGTGACGTTTTTATAACTACCTCCGGACTTTTGTTTTTGTTTTAAACGAGCTTCCTGCATGAAAAACGTGCGCATCCGCCTTTTGGAGTGGCAACAAAAAATTGGGCAGTTTTCTCCTCTAACTCCTCCTCCTCCTATTGTTGGTCTAAAAACAAATTATTGTTTCATGTTTTCAGTTGTTTTTT
>JAANSN010001254.1:0-36354 GCA_036850665.1 Dicranocentrus wangi | reverse complement strand
GGCTGGTTGGCTCCTGTCAAATGCTCGCCATCAAACCGTAAGGAACTACTCTCGGAACATTTCAAATCACAAAATAACTATCCCTTTTTGTTTAAAAAAATGTTTATTTATGTTTTTATCAGTATTTGACGGCGATGGTCCTCCACCATCTGCTCTCCTGGGAACTGTGTGCAGTGTTTCAGAGCCAAACAGCGTCTACTACTGCGGAGAGCGTAACACAGGTGAAGAAGAAGATATTTACAGAATTTTTTCCAACCATCATCAGTGCTTGTGCCACTCTGACTATTTCCCATTCTGGCCCAATAAAACCTGTCTTTTGAAGGCGACTCGGACTGGCGACCCGTGCCAAGTCAATGAGCAGTGCACTGCCAAGTTGGGCTCCTCCGCGATGTGCTCCTCCGATGGGGTGTGCGTCTGCAAAAAAACCCCAAGCTACTCGAAAGACGACGACGGGAGCTGCTTGCTTCCACCCGGCCCCGGCACCAAATGTCACTCATCCAGTGATTGCATCGGTTTTCCGGAATTTTCTGAGTGCAGGACCCAATCCATCCATTTCGCTTATTTATTTAGCGATTCTTCTTACCCTGATTCGGATAATTCAGTGCATTCTCAAAAACGTGCCAATGTCGGAGTGGAATTGGGGTTTTAAGCTCGAATGGAGAAGAATGCCTACCTGTGCGTGAAAAGCTTGGAATGCCTTGCACGGAGCATGTCCAATGCTTTCCTTCCCACCTGCACAGGTTTCACCGCGAGAGATATTATGGTTGTATCAACTCATCGTGTAGTTGTGTTTCCAACGCAATTCACGAACCAAACCGGGATGATGATGTGTTATCTTAAAGCCAGTTACATTGGGCAAGAGTGCCAAGTGGACGTCCAATGCCAGGCCAACTTGGGACCAAGCAGCACCTGTTCCAGGTTACACTCCCAGAACTATAATATCTGCACTTGCGCCAACGGGTCCGTGCCAATAAATAATTTTACAGGTTGTGGCTCCGGCGGACCTGTTCCAATTGGATGGCCGTGTGAGAAGAGCCAAACTTATTGCTCCGGGCAAAAGGGCAGTTCTCTTTGTACCGCTGCCGGGGTGTGTGAATGTGAGCCAGGGCATATTCCTTCGAAACTGTTGGACGCCTGCCTCCCAATTCGGAATCTCTGGGATGAATGTCAAGAGTCGGCGCAGTGTCAAGTTGGAACTGGCGGGGAGAATAGTGAGTGCGTCAATGTGGGGGCGGGGGCGTCATCCGAGAAGAAAATTTGCAAATGTGCCATAGGTTGGATACAACCATCAGGGGAGTCCACATGCTTCAAGGTTGCTTCCGTCCTGGGTGACCCTTGTGAAAAACGGATGCAATGCGTAGTCGGGTTGGGAGCTAGTGAGTGTGTCAACAAGGTTTGCAGATGTGTGCCTGGTGCGAAAATGTCGGGTTGGTCTCCAATAATGCGGAGGTGCATTGCAATATGATATTATATAGGCATCTCGAGGGATTACTCAACTTTTTTTAAAACTTTTATATTGTCACAAATTGTGAATATTATGTATTACATGCAGCATGAGACTTGATTGATTTCAATGTTGTTCAATCTTTGTAATTTAATAATACGATCTTTCCAAACAACTTTGAATCGTACTTTGCATAATATTTGATAATATTATGAAATCCAAAACCGACTAGTAAGTAGACCACCCCGAAGCTTAGCATAAAAATATTAGTCACAATAACACGCAACCTGTAAAGCAAACGCGATTAAATGGGATTAGCGTGAGAGTGGGATGAAAAGGAGATAATGGTTTAAATAAAAAACAACATTTCATGTCATGCAAATAATAATAATTATTATCATCCTAAAATCATTCGAAAATCTTCTCAAATTTATATTTTCAGCCTTTTGAACTTATAACGGTCAAAGGTACATACAGTATAATCAGGTACAGTAGTGTACAGTAGAATAATCCGCTCAATGCGTGTTCGTATTTTTCTTTTGTGCATTATGTCGCAAAAGTTTGTTCAACCCTACAAAAATTCCCAAAATGCTGATACAATCAACCCAACTAAACCCAACCTAAACGTCATTTTTGCCGATCGCTTCCATACTTCCACATCAAAATCATCTGGCCAAAGAGTGTCCTCACGGAGTCCTCTATCATCGCCAAAAAACCGGCGTTTCTTCGCCAAAAACAGACTTGCAAACAAAAAGTTTCTTGTTATTACAAGGTCAATCAAATCCTATTTATTGTTGTTCCAACTGACTAATACCCAGAGAAATACATGCGATTACACTCTGTACAGCAATAATGCTACTTTTATCCTGTTTATCATCCATCATTTCACTAATATTTTTCAGCCCAGTTACTCCAGCCCAGTGCTTGGAGCTGAGCACCATCACGACGGAAGCCAGTCCCGAAGGAATACTCGGTTCCCCTTGCAAATTTGACAATTACGAAAACTCATGTGAGCCACAGAGTTTCTATTTCTGCAAATACCAACACAGACAAGACGTATACAGCAAGAGGTATGATCAGTGCGTGTGCCATGAAGAAAAGTATTTTGCATACTGGAGGAACAAAACCTGTCTCCTGAAGGCAACTCGGGTTGGAGACGCATGCCAAGTGGATGGTCAATGCACTTCTGGTGGCTTAGGCCCCGCCAGCAAGTGCTCAGCAGATGGAGGAAGGTGTGCTTGCAATCACGACAAATTTTCGAATGAGGACGGCACCAAATGCTTGACTCCACCTGGAACCAACTGCCAACATTCCAGTGACTGCTTCGGGGCTCCCGAGTTAAGCTCCTGTTACATGGAAATGGACAACAACAAGTGGCACGGCGAAGCCAAGTGCAAGTGCCGGGATGGAATCGCCGTTTTAAACTCAAACAAAGATGAGTGTCTGCCGGCGCGTCATAAATTGGGAGAGACTTGCCAGGAGCAGGTCCAATGCTTTCCAGGCCACACATCTCAGCAGCGATATGATTGCCTCAACTCGTCTTGTAGTTGCGTTTCAAATGCGACCCACGAGCCCAACCAGGATGAATGCTACATTAAAGCGAGGTACGTCGGGCAAGAATGTGAGGTGGATGTCCAATGCCAGGCCAACTTGGGACTAGCCAGTACCTGTTCCAGCTTGCACTCCCAGAGCTACAATATCTGCACTTGTGCCCACGGGTCAGTGCCCATAAATAATTTTACAAGTTGTGGCTCCTTCGGGCCAGTTCCAATTGGATGGCCGTGCGATATGAACCAAACTTGTTCCGGGAAGGAGGGCACGTCTCTTTGTACTCCTGCTGGAATGTGCCAATGTGAACAGGGCTATATCGCTTCAAGGCTGTTGGACGACTGCCTCCCCATTCGGAATAGTCTTGGAGGGGACTGTCTGGAGTCACAGCAGTGCGCAGGGGAGAATAGGGAGTGCGGGGGAGGCTCTGCGGGGGGAAACATTTGCAAATGTATCAGCGGTTGGGTACAACCTCCGAGGGTGGATGATAAATGCTACAGGATTGCTTCAGGGGTGGGGGACTCGTGTGAGAGGCACATTCAGTGTGTGGCTGGAGTTGGGAGCAGTCAATGCGTGAACAATAGGTGCAGGTGTGTTGCTGGAGCGAAGGAGGCGGAGTGGAAAATGGTTCCAAAAATGAGGAGGTGCATTGTCGTTTGATTAATTGGAAAGTGTGATATTTTAAAAAATATTGTTATTCTATCGTACTCTGTTAAAGGGGAAATGGATTAGAAAAAGTGTCAAGAATTCCAAAATAAGAATTACTGGCATCCGCATCGGCTTAAAAACCACAACCTACACAAGTGTAATTCTAATTCCTGTCACCGTTGTGTTGGCCTGCTGTACTGTACTCGTAAACATTCCTGCATAATAAAACTTCAAATGTTGAATGTAGCTAGTGAATATTTATAATTAGCTCATTTGTAAGAAAATGGAAAATGTTGAAATATAAAAAAATATACTTAGTATATTTACTACATTTGACATGGAGATCAGTTATCAGGACAATGTTTATTGGTTAGCTGGGCGAATTAGGGACATTATGAAGGTTTTATTAAGTTTGATTGATAAATGGACATAATATATTGCAAGGCTTTTTTACCGTGAGAATGCGGTTTCCGGCCGAGTGAAAAAAATTAAAACCGTAGAATAAGTTGATGAACACGATTCGAAAGTGCGGTTGTTGTTCTAATTAATTTTGCATAAAAATCATATTTTCCTGGATGTGGTATATTGTGAACATGTGGATTCGAGTAGGTTTGGCACGCAGCTTTGCTGTGATATACATATAAGTCAGGTTTCATAATTCCACCTATATATCCTGCATTACATTACTCCCATCATCATCGCCAAACTAAAGGCGATTTATTGAACGCCAATCCAAGAAGCAAGTCAATTTTTTAAGCAAAATGCTGCTTATACCGATTTTTCTGTTATTTTGCAGCTGGAACGCATCTTGTTCAATGCTCCAGCGAAAATACCGGCATCGAACAAAATCCAAATAGTTTCCTGGGATCACCTTGCAACGCCTCTGACGAAAACTCCTGTCTCCCCCAAAGTATGTACTACTGCGCCTGCGGCAGTTCCTCCTCTGATGATTGCCGAAACCTCCACAGGGAAGTAGTTGAGAGTGGGAGGTGCGCCTGCAAGTCTGGCTACACCTCCGACAAAGAAAGTAACACGTGTCTTGCCACCCGGATCGGGCAATCCTGTCAAATCGGCTTCCAATGCAGAAGAAACTTGGGGGAATATAGTGCATGCTCGGATGAGCGGGTCTGCGTCTGTCAGCACCCAACGGCTCCCAATGAGGCTGACACCAAGTGCCTCACCAAAGTCGGGGGACATTGTACCCAATCAAACGAATGCGTGGGGCATCCCTTGCTCGGCAGGTGCTCCACTGATCGAGAGTGCGTGTGTCGGGATGCCTCCGCTATTTCAAGCGCCAACGGCGAAACTTGCCTCCCACTTCGCTACAAAACTGGAGAGTCTTGCGCCGAGCGGGAGCAGTGTAGAGCACGCAGCGATTCCAAAACCAAAAACCTTCCAGCCAGTTACCACAACCCACTTTACGACTGTGTCAACGGATCCTGTGCCTGTGCCTCCAGCGCAGTCCTCGAAGAGAATGAAAAGGACTGTCACGCCAAGGCGATCTACGTCGGACAAGAGTGCGACGTCGATGTCCAATGCCAGGCAAACTTGGGACCAAGCAGCACCTGTTCGAGCATGTACTCGGAAGACCCCAAAATATGCATCTGTGTCAGCGGATCCGTGCCGGTAAACAATTTTGCAAGTTGTGGCTCCTTCGGACCAGTTCCAATTGGGTGGCCGTGCGGGATGAACCAAACCTGTTCCGGGAAGGAGGGCACTACTTCCCTTTGTACTCCTGCCGGAATGTGCCAATGTGAGCAGGGATACATCGCTTCAAGGCTGTTGGATGACTGCCTCCCCATTCGGAACAATCTTGGGGAGGACTGTTTGGAGCCACAGCAGTGCGCAGGGGAGAATAGAGAGTGCGGGGGAGACATTGCGGGGAGAAACATTTGCAAATGTGTCAGCGGTTGGGTGCAACCTTCGGGCGAGGATAAATGCTACCTGATTGCTTCAAAGGTGTGGGACTCTTGTGAGAGGCACATTCAATGTGTGGCTGGAGTTGGGAGCAGTCAGTGCGTCAACAATAGGTGCAGATGCGTCGCTGGAGCCAATGACCCAGAAGTGTTACCAAAAATGCGGAGGTGCATTGCCATTTGATTTTACGTTTCAAAATAATCCTGATAACATTTACTTACAACATTAACTGAATTCTCTGATATATTGTTATTCTGATGCGTAATTTTTGTACATAGGTAAATAAAAATGATTTCGTCTGTTTGTTCCTCATCTCATTAAAAGAAAATGCTGATTTCTTCCAATGCAATGCACGGATTTTGATATAATTCCATATCAGTCTGCCTACTTTGTCGCGCAATATAAGTATTTCTGTTACCTGTTCATTAAATAATATAAATATTATTACATGCAGGATAAAAAATACCATTTCACATCAACATGATGTCATTGACAGAGTGTAGCAAAATCAGTTGACGGTACCCCTCCTGAATAACCCCTTCCCCTCCGGAGGCAAGGTTTGCACCTGTGTCCGTGGCTCGGTACACTACGTTGGAGAACATGCTTGCTACAGGATTGATACAGGAACATGGCTGATATTGAATATTATTATGATCATATTTCCAAAGGTAATAATTGCGTCATGCATAGAATATATCTTTCAAGTTTGAGAAAAATTTAGCTAGATACAAAACGCCTTCGTTTGTCATGTAAAAAAATCATGGGGTTTAGAAGAAGAAAAATTGCATCTTTTCTTTGATTCCTTGAGGTTAGCCCGAGTCGCCGTCATTATGTATTCTATACTATATGCCCGGCGACACATTTTTCATTCCCAATAAATTATCCACAACTGGAAAACAAAAACAAGGCATGAGCTCAGTGGAAGGATTATTAACTTCAACCTGAAATAATATTTCTCTCTCGCTCGGGATATCAGCAGAAATACCTCCGCTGAATATCAAACAAAACCCATATATTATTAGGTTGATGTTGTTGGGTAGGTGCAACAGCAGGGACTTCTAAAACTGGACCACTGCACTGCCTTGAAGCAAAATAATATCTTACCTCTATTCATTAATTCATCTCCTTCTCTCGACAAACAAGCGACATAATATTATAATAAAACTCATGTTTTTGCATTCTATCCTCCATGAGGACTATTATTTGTAGTTAGTTACATAAAATGCGTTATTTAGAGGTATATCTACGTATACATAATTCTAGTCCAATCCGACCAAAATGTATGTGCTATAGTCAGTTCCTCTTCTCTAAATTCAACAAACCAAAAACTCAAATTATAAAGTTGATAGAAGGTAGAATAGATTTATTACCCCACAACAATTTATTCATATGCCTTATGCATTTGATTGTTGATTGCTTCTTTTATGCATAAGCTCTGTTTTGATTACTCTTATCTTTCTTTTTTCGTGAGCTTTAATCTTTGTCCAAAGTCATCATCAAGAAGGCCACCGCCACGGGCCACGCACGTCCCTATATTTTATAATATTTTGACCATATCGCAATTATGCAAATATGACTTGAGCGTTCTTTCCCTTTTTTGTTTGTCCCTTTCGGAAAACTTTCCAATGCAGAAAGAAGACATCGACTGAAGGGCACGCAAGGACGGATTTACAATCTACACACTCGCCTATTTAACATGTCATGCATGCATAGGTATATTATGTAGCCTGATCGATCGTCGCGTCGTCGTCGCCAATTCCGCCGACTCAACTCCGGAATCAATTCCCTCTCCATCTATTTTGCAATGAAAAAGTCGTCGCTGCTATATACTTATTATGCGATATTTAGCCGATCATTCCAGCACCATATAGGAATCCTATTGTATATTCACTCATCATAATTAATATACATATCATCAATCATCACCATCATCATCCAGAGTCCCATCCATCCAGGCAAAACTTTCGTAATTTTTTGTAACTTTCAATTTTTTTGTTGCATTGCATTGTTTGTTGCTTGTCGAGTAGAGTGAACGAGAGTGAGAAGAACGATTATTTTTTGTGTGAATATTTTATGGTTTTTAAATAATTATTTAATTGTTTTGTTGGATATTCACTGTCATTAAGGAAAACCCTTGAGAATCATCATCGAGTTCCAAGTAAACTGGCTGGGTGGTGGAGGTTTACCTGAAAGTTGAAAGGTGAACGGGATTTTTTAGGAGGAAAGTGCTACTGTATACTGGAATTAATTGGAGGTAAGTAAGTCATTATCATATTTATGTTTTAATATAATAATGTATATATTTTGGAGAAGGAAACTGATTGTGAGGTTGGAGGTGCAAGTAGGTTGATTGTTAATATTATCTCGGGTAATATGCAATAATATTAAAATTCGGTGGTGCTGTCTTTTGTTGGAAGTATATACATTCTTTTGGGGGATGAAAATGTACAAGAATATCATTATATCCACACGATGACTTGTTTGTGACTTGACATGACATACGTGTACAACAGTTTGACAAATGATGACCTTCATTCAACCTTTTTGACCTTGTTCAGATGAGTTGCGCATTTTTATTATTTTATTTTGTAACTTCAGTCAGATTTAAATCATCATCATATTCATCATCAGTCATCATTAGTCCGGATTACATTACAACATATATTTTTTTTCGAAACAGGTAAATAATGCCACAAGTTAAAATGGAAAATATTTTTATATTATATGTAATTTTGTGTAGAATTTATAACTACCTCACTCACTCAGATACCCCACATGTGACAACTCGTGAATTTATTTTTTTCCCTACTTTAGCTTCAACATTTTACTTTTGGACGAGAATGTCTTCTGGAACTGATTCCGATGCCGGGAGTACCACTGGGGCTGCTGGGGAGGACGAATATATCGTGGAAAGGATTTTAGAGAAGAGGCTCACGGCTAACGGGAAGACGGAATACTTGTTGAAGTGGAAGGGATACGGACATGAGGACAATACCTGGGAACCTCAGGAAAACCTCGGATGCTCGGAGCTGATTGCCGAGTTCGAGCGCAAGTGGGAGAAGAAGCAAAAGAAGATCAAGAAGAAGGAGGAGGAGGAGGCTGCTAAGCCTAAGTCTGCCTCCAGAAAACGGGCTGCTGCCGAGGTAAATGTAGACATGTCTATTATATTGTGCTACTATAAATTAGTTAAATTATTTGTAGACCGGATAAGAATTACAGATTTTGTGTTTCCCGTTGAAATGTAATTAAATCTATTAAATTGTTTGTTCTTTTTCTAGGAGGACGAGCCCACCGATGATGAAACTGAGAGCTGGACTAAAAGAGCCTGCGAGCTCAAAGGATTTGACAAGGGTCTCGAAGCAGACAGGATCCTTGGCGCAACTGACTCCTCTGGGGAGTTAATGTTTGTGGTGAGGTGGAAGGGCACTGAGGAGGCGGATCTCGTCCCTGCCACACAAGCTAACGAGAAGTGTCCCCAAGTCGTCATTAAATTCTATGAGGAGCGCCTCGTTTGGAACCCGCCCGCTGATGAAAATGATGCTGATTTACAGTAGGAATGTAAAACTTTTGGACTCCGTGCACTCACCACCAGTCTTCACCAGTAGTAATTTTTGACTTTCAAATATTATTTAAAATGAGACAAAATTGAATTAATTAACTGTTATTAGAATTAATATTATTTTTTAGCGTTTTGTGACTATTGAGTACTTCGTTTTTGCTACATAGTCTTTTTTATTTTATTTTTGTATCATATATATGACATGTGTGTGCATTGAGACTTAAGATGACCATCATGACAGTCCTCCTCTATATTGTATTTTGATAGTTTGAAGATTTCCAATAAATCAGAAATACTGGTATGCAGTGGCTCCGTTGTTGCTAACAATTGTGTTCATATAATTTCAACAGGATCATGCAAAAACGCACAAAATAACATTATATTATGCATGGTTGTTGTTTAGAGGCAACTTTATTCAGACTCTTGGATGAAATTACGTATATTTACATTACATCCTATGACTGAAAGTATTACTTACGTATTTTTAATTTGACTTTTTTAATGATAACATGCATTTGCTGTGTAATTAAATGACATTAGAACTAAAATTAAAATCAGCTTCACTTTTTTATTTAGAAATAGCAATACACCTACGCATTAAGGGAGTGTATTCCTCAGCCGGAGTATTCTCCTCCTCCGAAATGCACCTGCACGTCTTGTTGAGGCACAGGCTACTTCCAACTCCAGCCAAGCACTGAACATGAACCTCACAGGGGTCACCCACTTGGGATGCAACCTTGTAGCATTTATGCCCTCCCAGTGAGGTTATCGAGCCACTCTGGCATTTGCAAACCTTTCCACCCGTGGAATAGTTCCCTTTCATACATTCGCTCAGCTCCCCAGGAATCCCGCTTTGGCACTGCTGCCCCTCTTGGCACTCATCTCCAATCTGATTCCGAATTGGGAGGCACTCATCCAGCCGTTTGGAGGGGACAAACTGGGGAAGGCACTCGCATACCCCGGCTGCACTGCAAGCGGAACTCCCTGCTTCCTTCCCGGAACAGGTCTGGTTCTCCTGCTCACGCTCACAAGGCCATCCAATTAGGGTTGGTCCGCCGCCAAAGACACATCTTGTGTAGTTATTCATGGGCACATGAGCCACCTGCACAGGTGCATATTTTATAGGGTTGGGAATACATGGAGGTGCAGGCACTGCTCGGTCCCAAGTTTGACCGGCGGCATTGGTCATCAACCGTGCATTCTTGTCCGACGTAGCCCACCTTGGCGTGACACTCTCTCCGAACCTCGTCGGGGACTGCGTCCGAGGCGCAGGCACAGGCTCCGTTGACACAGTCGTAAAGTGGGTTGTGGTATCTGGGTGGTCGGTTTTTGGTTTTGGAGTCGCTGGGTGCTCTACACTGCTCCCTTTCGGTACAAGACTCTCCAGTTTTGTAGCGGAGTGGGAGGCAAGAGTCTCCGTTGGCGTTTGAAATAGCATAGGATTCCCGACACTCGCATTCTCCATCATTGGAGCATTCGCCGAGCAAGGGATATCCCAAGCAATAGTTTGATTGGACACACTGTTCTCCGGGTTTGGTAAGACACCTGGTGCCAGCCTCATTGGGAGCCGATGGGTGCTGACAGACGCAGACCCGTTCATCATCCGAGCATGCACTGCCTTCTCCCAAGTTTCTTCTGCATTGGAATCCGATTTGACAGGATTGCCCGATTCGGGTGGAAAGGCAGGTGTTGCTTTCCTCGTCGGTAGTGTAGTCGGATTTGCAGGCGCACCTCCCACCCTCAACTACTTCCCCGTGGAGATTTCGGCAATCATCAGAAGAGGAACTGCAGGCGCGGCAGTAGTACATACTTTGGGGAACACAGGAGTTTTCGTCAGAGGCGTTGCATGGTGATCCCAGGAAACTGTTGGGGTTTTCGCTGGAGCATTGAACAAATAATGCGTTCCAGCCGAAAAATAACATGAAAATCGGTAAAAGCAGCAGCATTTTGCTTAAAATATTAACAACTTATTTATTTCTTGTGTGGAATGGCGTGTTCAACAAATCACCTTTAATTTGGTGTTGATGGGGAAAATGGGAAATTGGAAATAGTTTGAAGTCAGATTTATAATGGGACAGTTAAAAGCTTCCAGTCAACTGCACCTCTCCTCCATTCCAAAATGTACCACACCCACTCAGGTGAACCCACAGGAAAATAGTTTGTGTAAAATAACAGCCTTTTATATGGAAAAAATAAGAAAAACCATCGGACTTTCCAGTCTTGCTCATCAACTTTTATTCTTTGGTTTTACTTCTTAGCTCGTGCGGAAACCGCATTTTCATAGTAACATAACCTTCAAAATATCCATCATGAGTCATTCAAACATAAGTTTGAAAATGTTCCCAACTCACAAAATGAATCACTAAATGATTGGAATTAGCTTTACTCAAATAAATTACGCAAGTCAAAGCAAATTGTCATATCAAATTGTATCAAGGGAAAAGAATCTTGTTCATCACAAATACTTAATATTATGTTCTTTTTCCGCGAAAATTTCCATTTGGATATTTGAGCTAACCTTGATTCAGTTGCGACTTTTGCGAGTACGTAGTACGAAGCAGCAGGTCCCAGGAATTACAATCACAGTTGTCGTGTGTATTTGTGGTTCGGTTGGTTTAAAACCGACGCTGATATGAGTCAGTAATTCTTAGCTACGTGGAAATCTGTTCTTTTTCTAGTCCCTTTTTCCTTTAGGTCTAGATTAGTCTATAATATAGAATCAGGTTGGGTGGGGTACAGACGAATGTAAAGTGATGGCATGTTATGTGATGGGAATTTTGGAATCCCCTTGCCTTGAAAAAACTGGTTCCTTCAGCTAGGTGAAATATAAGCCGAGAAGAATGCATATCATTATACTTATATACTACATATATTATGCTGTATATTTATATGTAAGCAATAGAATAACATAATATTTTTAAAATATATATTACATTTTTCAGTATCAAATGACAATGCATTCTATTCCGATTTATTGGAACCATTTTCCACTCCGTAACACATTCTCCGTTATGGACACGCATTTAAAATGAGCTTTCATGATAGAATCTTCAAGGAGCAAACGGAACAGTTATATAGCAGGTGGTAAAGGGGAGCTATATACCAATTTTACCAACTGAAAATTTTATTTTTTCGTTGGCATTTGTTGCCAATAAAATTCGTCGAGGGACGCTTCTAAATTTAAAAAAACAAAATTAAACGGAGTAAAATAAATTTAAAATGGTAGCACATTGTCAAAAAATTGTCATATGTATATGTAATGAAAGAAGCAATAAAGAATTATTTTAATACGCCAAGTAAATAGAATCAATCAAGGATATATTTTATTATACTTAATTTTCCTCATTTTGAATTTTACGAATACCTCGCGGATTAGTGAACTCTGTTATTAACAATTAGAAAAAATGTCCTTTGCAANTGTAATGAAAGAAGCAATAAAGAATTATTTTAATACGCCAAGTAAATAGAATCAATCAAGGATATATTTTATTATACTTAATTTTCCTCATTTTGAATTTTACGAATACCTCGCGGATTAGTGAACTCTGTTATTAACAATTAGAAAAAATGTCCTTTGCAAGCAAAATCTCATGAAGGATGGGCCCACGTCTCCGTTGATTATGTGAAATGGTCCGCTCCGGATTTCAATATTTCTCAAGGAACTCACGACAATCCTCTGGAACTCGTCATCCCTCTTCTTCTTCCCCTTCTTATTCCTTTTCCATGCCATTAGGATAGCCCTTGAGCGAGCAATAGTGCCACTTGAAATGGTTGACACAACGACAACAAATCCATTGATAAGCACCATTGTGAGGAGGATAAACGTGTTGGTCAGTAATTGCAGCTCCTTGCGATACTCAATCCAACAGAACAAGGAGGCAATGGAGAGCACAGCCCCTCCAAAGTAGACGATTGGGAAAACGTAGGACTGGAAGCTGGCATTGAATAGCAGGCCAAATAGCTGGATTTCCTTGTAGAGCCGAAGAAGAACCAGGCGTCGATTTTGACCCCATGCAGAAAGCCATGTGAGGCGGCTGAGGGTACTGGAATAATATTATTTTGAGATGACTCGTGTTATGATTATGCTTTAAAAAATATATTTTTTGCGTTTTTTTAAACTAACCGAATCACTTTTAGACATCGGCTGATGTACACCAGACCCAGAAGAATGCCAATTCCAAAGGGAGCTCCTCCCAAAAATATTGGCATGACCTGTAGCATTTCGAGAACGTAGCGGAACCAGAAAGACGTTGATCCGGATCCGGGGGAGAACGTCATTGTCAAAATTGGAAGCGTGAAAGGCCATATGGAGCAAATAATGGAGATGAAATGAACGGCTGTATTTAAAAGGGATGAGCTACTAGTTTTGCAAAAGTTTTTCCTTGAAAGGAGAACTGGGGATTAAAAAATAATCATTTTTTTGTGAAACTTTTCAAAAAAATAAAATTATTATAAAAAATCCTTCTATCAATCAAATCACTCCGTCAATTACCATAGCATTTGGACATCTCCGAACTGGCCAAATGATTGTAAAAGATTGCTTGTTCGTGTGGATTATAATGGTTGTTGGCTAGAATCCCAACTGCTAGGAGTACCCAACAGGTGTGCAGTGCCCGAAGGAGAACATAGAATATTGACACTGATGATGATACAGGATCATGATCATGATCCTCCCTCGTTTTTTTAAGCAACGTCAAAAAGTTTATCAAAGTGACCGGACTGGATAGGGCGTAAGCCAGGAGCCATGCTCGAAAGAGGATCAGGCGATGAGTTTTGATTTTGACGTTGGGTTGTTGGGAAGGAGGAACTACTACCCGATACGAGCCGGCTTTCCATCTCACAAAGGATAAGCCAAGAAAGTAAGAGATTTTCACGTGAATCTGTAACAACTCCAGGCACCCAGGCATAATGAGTGATGACTCTGGGTGAGGAAAGCGAAAAAGTAGTTTTACTGAAATATATATATTTAAATAAAAAATAACGCGTCCGATCTGCGCAGACGACAATAAACGTCTTGTCCACACTGAATAACAACAGAGACTTGTTAAAAATTAGCAACTTTTTGACAACAACTCAACTGAAAATTGGAAAATAGCGAAAAGGTTTTATTTGCCAGCTTCATTCACATTCAGAGCACAGACCTCCTGATGTGTGTGAGATGAGTTATGAGTTCGAATGTTCGGTAAAGTGAAATGTAGTTAATATAAGACTACCACAGGAACAACTGGGCTGAAATAATTTATCGATTGAGCACACGCCAGAAATGGCAAGATGAAATTAGGATGATACCTAGTGTTTGTCAGCATTCAATAATATATAATTCTCCTTCCTCTAATTCACCCGGAAAGATGTTATCCGGAACAAATATATAGTAAACCGCGTTTCAGCACAATCAAGTGGATCAGTTGTGAGTAGTGGTCGCGTTGAGACAAACAATTAAATGTCTTATGGTTTATATACTCATCGATTTTTCTCACGTTAACATCCACATTCCACATTTTATTTACTGCCAACAGTGAGTGACAACCTGAAAATAAAAGGAGTTTTGCGTGTTGCTGCTACATCAACCAGGGAAAATAGGACTTGACGGTTGTTCAAATACTCATACTCAGAGAACTTGTCCGTTTTGGTGAAGTTTTGGTGAGACAGAAGAGGTCGACAAACTATTATTGTAGCTCAACGTTTGAGTCTCACTATCAGTAATTAAAATTACAGACAGGGCAGAGGGAATAATAATAATAATAACTAGTGCCTGGCAGGTTTTCTCAGCGACTTATTTTTAAATATAAAGTATATATTTGATTCTACTCATTGTGTCACCTCTAGCAAACATCCACTGACTGGTCATTCATTATTCACATTATGGTTATATGATGGTCACTACCGGTGACCGGAACGACTATATACTATCGGGTACTTTCAAGCCCTAGCTGTAATTACCAAGGGTTTGTTTGGCACGGTCTCCAATGAAATGCAAAGTTTCTTCGAGAAAATAAGACTTGTGCGTGGTTAGTATAGTTACGATGAGGTATAGCAGTTCCGGAGAATATATCTATGAAGCATTTATTTGTCCGTCCTCATATCCAAAGTATCAATATATTAGTTTGGAAGAGTTTAGCGTGTTATTGAATTGAAAGTATCGTTCAAACCAATCAAACCTGAATATCCCTCTCAATCACGGAGGGTAAGCGCAAAGAATCGCCGTCTTTCCCCAATTTCTCTATAGATTTAAGTCTAAATTGCAATTTTTGCAAAAACTCACACTTTTGTACTCTGCGTCTGCGTGGAGTTTTCTCGAGACAAATAGGATAAAAAACAATTACTATTTCTTAAAATGGGGCTTAGGTACAAAAATGTGAACCGGGAGTGAAACTATAATAATTGTTGATTCATTCATGACATGACATATGTACACAATGTTTTCTGAATTTATTTTGAAAGTGGAATATACTGCATATAGCCCACGACAGGATGCATGATCAAGATCAAGGACATGTGAGGCGTACTTGAATTTGGATACACTTGTGTTAACATTTAAATCATGTAAAAAATTATTACATGAATGCCAAATAAATAGAATCAAGGATGTATCACGTAATTTTATTATTAAACTTGTGATTTTTATGAATAGTTGAGGAAAAGAGAAAGTATGGAACCGTGTGATGGAGTAAAACACGTTATGTTATATTATACACATATATCTCGTCGTTACGTATAACTTATCAGTAATAATTAGGTCAAAAGGTCATAAAAGATGGGCCCACCACTAAGGTTCGGGGCAGTCCACCACTAAAAGCAAAACAGAGATAAAAATAAATACAGTTTTGGACGGGGGTCTTCTTGCCTGCTCCAATTCAAATCTAAATAACTTTTCTTTTTTGTTAAAAAAATGTTCTAAAATGGGGGACTTACGTTTGTAGGATGCTGTTCTCCCGTTAAAATTTTCGATACCGTTGTCTTCATTACAGAAATTGACCCGATCTGTTGAGCTTATTGGGGGAGCAAGTCGCGCCTGTACGCAATTTGCGCCATCAAAAAATTGGACGCAAGCCCCTTTTGGGACATCTACGGTGGACACAGAAACAATCCACTCCCTGTTAGGGGTGACGGGCGGCTCGGACGCCTGGCTGTTTTTGGGAATATTGACACACTCGCGACTTATTTTCAGCCTGATTTTCGCCACTATTTTGAAATTAAGAAGGAACAAGAGAGAATAAATTAATAAAAATGAAAGAGCTCCTAGATTTAAATAGCTTTTGCCAAACATTTCATATGGTTCCTGCTGTATAATAATAATATATTTTTATAATATCTTACTTTGGTCAAGATCAGCATTGCAACCTTCGTAAAATGTTGCTGTCATGGTGAGTCCGATCTATTCGAAAATATAATATATTAATATCACAATTACAGTTCCATAAAACAAAAAATTAAAAAAATGTTTAATTTAACATAAAAATCATTTTGACTTATCCAAAATGAAAAATATAGGTTGGGCACCTACACACACTAAAAAAACACAAAAATTCAATTAGTGAAATAATTATTAATACTAATCTCATTCTCATATCGTGATACAAATATTGTTATCGTTATGATACTTTTTTTAAATTAATTAGTTAATTATACTTTTAGCCACATCCTCTTGCGAGGCAACGCAGCGATCCACCCCGTTTTCATCCTCGCAATTAATACACCCATTCTTTTCACATTCAAAGATATTCCCAGCGTACATTTTGCACGAGTCGCAGTCCACCACTGCGTGAGGAAATATGATGAAAAGAGAACAAAACAAAAATCAAATTTGAAGAAGAGGTTGCAGTTTTTGCAACAAAAAATTCCAGCTTTCTAAAAAAATGAGTTTGCATTTTGCATCCTGCCTTTGTAAGCCTTGATTCTATCGTTAAAGTTGTACGTGTCGGGGTCAGTGGCGCACAAGTTAATGTCCGGCGTATGCGTCATCACCCTATTTCCACGGCAGCCGAACACATCATACCAGAGGACGCAGGTGCCGGGAGGGACCTTTATCGTGGAAATGACATTTCCCCAGAATGCGCCCTCCTCCAGAGGTGGGTTCGAGGCGTGGTCGTTGAGAGGTACGTTTGAGCAGTGGCGCCTGAGAGGGAGGGTAATGTTGGCCCCTGAAGAAGAAGAAAGTGGTCATGTCAAAATAAAATTTCGTCAAGTGAAGCCCATCCTCCAAAACAAATAATAATAATAATGATAATGCGATCCGAGTGAGTTTGATGAGGTGAATTAAAAAACTAATTATTACAATTGCCGATTCCGCGAGCACATCCTTCGTAAAAGATTCCTACTAAGGGGTCACCCTGAAAGGAAAAAGAAATTAATATGAAATTTTGAACACTATTTGACTTTAAAAAATCCCTTTCCGTCAAATTTGAGAAGAAGATTACAAGATGAGGCTATAGTTTCCGTTCACTTACGCACTCTGTAACAGTTGACAAGAAAAAAGGAATTGTCAGGTTAAAAACACCCAAAAAAATCTTACAAAGCGTTACACTGGAGAAAGCTTTAAATTAATTAATTAATTAATTAAAAGTTAACTATATACTTACTCATTTGCACTTCCTCCTCCGTGGGAAAGCAATATTTGAATCCGTTCTTTTCACAAAAGTAGCATCCATAGCGTTCACACTCGTCCTGTGAATCCCCATCATGCGACCTGCATCCTAAAAAAACCCAAGAAATGATTACAAATAATAATAATCGCAATTATAAAACTGAAATACTGTGAGTTGGAGGGCTAATATTTATACCCCTCGCCCGAGTTTGGCACTGCTTGGTACACGTGTTGTACACACATGCCATGGATCTGCAAAGGTCTGCATCCCCGCAATATGCTGGGCATCCGATGATGCAGCCCGGCTCTGAAAAATTATATGCAAAATAAAAACAATTTTTTTAGTATTAATGATATTTTCGTAATGTACTAAATATAATATATAGGCTAATAAGCCATGGCCATGGTACTGGCCATGGGAGGTAGCCATGGTTACCATATTCTGAGAAACTTGTGCAGGTGTGTGTAGAACAGCAGTAGGCACAAGACTTGCTGTCCCGACAATTTTTCGGTTGTCCATCCATGGTTTGGCAAAAGGCTGAAAAAAAGAAGTTTATCAACCAACATGGTATGATATGAGATGATGATATGGATGGTGTCATGGCAACAATAATTTGAATTGGATGCGTAGTTGTTTTAGTTTTTGTTATCGATAAGGGACATAGTTTTTACCGTTTTTATCTGTACGCGGAATAATCGAGTTGTCGTTGTCGTCTTGACAATTTCCCGGAAATGTTATTTGCAACCCTGTGGAACCAAAAAATTAGAAAATGTTGCAAGGTTTGAGCCAATTACTTAATATTGTGGTCTAATTACCCAACAGAAATTGTAGAATTTTTGGAATCTCCATTATGATGGTCTTGTAGGTTTACAGCCACTTGTGAAAATGAACCACTTGATACTGAAAATATTAATCAGAAAATATTTGGGTCACTAGCATTTTTTCCCGTTCGGCCAATGACTCTTCAAACAATTAAACCATTTAGAGCAAAAATTTATAGTTCTTGGAATGGAATGGTGCAAAAAAAACGATGGGTTTGTGAAACATTAGCTTCCGTTAAAGAAACGTATTGTCTTTTACTGCCCTATTTTCTATTAGTATTGTCTCAGGCACGTCATGGCAGAATATATTAGGTATTATGGATATAGATGACGAAGAAAGCAATCCAAATAGATATGCGCAAATTAACACAAAATTCAAAGGTTCGATTCGGCTCAGTGCTCAGTTTCACATAAAAAAATTATCGATAGACTAGTGATCTTACTAGCCCAAGAAGGACGACACAAATCATTCCACAAAAAATAAATATTTCAGTGTTCAATCAAGCCAGTTCTTTTTTCTAACAGTTTCTTTAACTAAAGTAAGGCGAACAAATTTACCCACAGGGTAAAAAAATCGATGCAATAGTTGTTTTCTGAAACAATAAAATTATGCAACCAAACCTCTGAGTGAATAAAATCAAACAGGAGAAGAAGAGTAGATCGAGTAAGGCCGAATTACACGTCTTGGTCTATATATGTTGTATGCTCCTGATTGCAAATTTACATAAGAAAAGCAAAGCTGCACTCGTATCATACGAGTTAGTGTCAATTGCACAAACAAGGCTACTTGCAAAATTAAGATTTCCCATTTAATTGCTTTATATTTCCCATAATTCGACCAGGTCCAGGTCGTAAAACTATTAAATATTAATTCATAATACGTAAGAATCATGCAAATGCGGTGTGTGTGGTAGTAATAATAAAAATGACTTTGTTAATCTTAATTCTAGTCTAGTGATGTGCACAAAATGTAGTATGACTACGCTACGACGTATTTTCCCCAGCCAGCCACATCTGCCACAAGGTCACAGGTCACAGCTCTGTCGGCGACGGTCACTTTTCACCTCATATTTTCTAGATTTATTATTGATGATGTATTAATGTCAGTACTACTTTCCGGTTGATCATGCTCATCCATGTTTGTATGTGCGACACTGTCCTGGAATTAAAATGTGAGTAAGTAGTTCCTTCAATGCCCTTCCAATTCCATTCTCAATGAGATGAAATGAGAGTTGTGAGATGGAAACTTCATGGATAATGATAGCAATAAAGCCAAATTTATTCAAATCCCTCCCTACTGACCCTAGTTGCAGCAATTAGCACTATTTACGACTTTCAGCAATACATCCATCGAATAGCAATAATGCAAAAAGATTGAAGAGATAATTGATTTATTGCCATATTTTTTATCTCGATCTGTTGTTAATGCGCAATGTGCAATGCCAAGATGAAAACAGCAACGAAAGTAACAACTGGAATCAGAAACTTTTGAGTTGTTATTGAGCTTCGACTTGTAAATGGTTACAGTGATCAGGAATCAGGATCATCATCATGGTCCTAAGGGATTACATTATGAACAAACAAAATTGGGATTAAGCCCAAACTAGAATTTTTGCTTGCAGAAAAAATCAAACCAATTATTGCTACTTATTCAAAAATTTATAGTGAACAAAGTGAAACCCCCAATCCAAGCAGACTGCTGCGGAGTGCGGAATTTATGGAAGAAATTCGATTTTTTTACTCATTTTTTGGAGATTATGTCATATATACGTCATCACGGTTATCAGGGTGTCTGCATTAGAAATTCCGTTGAGTAGCAACCGCATAAAACTCATCTGGCAAGTAGGTAATTCCCAAATGCCTGTTGGCACCAGGTGTCGGATGGGCTGGCGACAAGGACCAATCAAAATATCGCACCAACAACACCGTGATATAAATGAGTAAAGTTTGTTCCGCAAACTGTTTTCCCGGGCATGCCCGACTTCCTAAAAAGAAGAGCACATCATAGCATTAAATTGCAACTTCATTTTGTTTTAAAAAAAAGCTTTAGCGATGGTTGCGTGCTATAAATGACCAATTCCCGTAAAAACCCATACCGTGTTCAAACATTAAAACCTGGCGGACCACCGCCTCATCAAGCACTCCACAAGAAGTGAGGAATCTGTCCGGCCGAAACTTGTCCGGGTCTTGCCACACCTTTTCCGAGTTGTTGAGGGCGTACAGATTTACGACAATGGGGGTTCCCTGGATGGAATCAAATAACAATAAGAGAGAAAATTATAGACCTGACCCTAAACGTTTTGGATAACATAATGGGATACCTTCCTGATGTGGTATCCACTAAACTCAATATTCTCCTTAGGTTGTCGGGCAGCAACAACTGGAATCACGCTGGAATGTCGCAGCGTCTCCAGAATGAACGCTTGCGTATATTGTAACGCCGCCTTGTCCAGGATCCCTCCTTTAATCCCTTGTACAAAGGATGAATATGAATATGCAGCGTCGACCTCGGCCTGGAGGGCATGTTTCACGTCGGGATACTCCATCATGTATAACAAGGCATAGGTCAGAGTGCCGCCAATCCCGTCCACGGCGTTCTGGAAAATATCCACCAAGGTCACTACAAATTGGTCAGCTGTATAAGGACCCCACAAAAAAACTTAAATGTGAAAGATGCCGACAATGACAATGACTCTTAAAGTGGATGTATTGATTATCTTCAATAAAAAAAATGTTTATTTTTGTACCATTAAAAAGGCTATCATCTGATTTAGCCGAGTCAATCCTTGAAGCAAAATCTTCGAAAAAGCTGCTCCTCCCCTCACAAGTCCATTCAGCAGGTTGCCGTTGAAAGTATTTCAAAGTGTCCTACCCGCAAAAATAATAAACATTTTTCAGACAAGGCATTCCAATTCTCAAATTGACAGGCGCAATCAATATTCGTGGTGACCCAATTATTTATACCCTGCAGAATGAATGTATTTCATGTAATCGCTCCCTCGCCAATTTTATTCCATCGCCTCCCACCACCCCATTTAGAGCTGGGAATGCTTCCGCGAGTTGAACAGACAGATTTGTGCTTCTTCCAAAGTCGCTCGAGGCCTTGAGCATCCTTCTCACTTTCGGCTCATCCAGCCGGAAACCCTCATGTCCCAGCGACTTCCAGACCAAGTTGAAAATGGTCATGTCAAAAAGATCCAGGCATCGAATGCTCCCCTCTTCCTCCATTATTATTACATCTTTCAAATGAGTTGCAAATGCTTCAGCCTCGTCAAGCACCAAAGATGACTGAGAGGCTTTCCCAAACTCAAACTTGCGGAGGGATCGCGTCGCATAGGCCCTCATTCCATGCCAGGCGTCCCCATTGGAAAAATTGATGCCAATGTTTTGCCCCAGTGCTAGCCCATCCATCATTGTGTCTCGCCCCCGATTCGAAACGCTGGGATGAGCCAGAATGCACTTTGCTGTGCTCAGCTCGGAGACAACAACTTGGAGGAAACGCGATAATAATTTAAAAAAAATAATATTGCATTTTTGAAAATCAAATTTGATTAGGATTTACACTACAAAATCTAAATCACCTGCTTCAACCTTTCCCACTTTTACTTTCATTAACTTTCTCCCATACTGCTGAGACATTTTAGCTAACAAAACTGGAAAATTTGGATAATCTGGGTGGAGGAGGAGCTGAGGCAAGTTTCCAATGAGGGGATACTGCAGTGGTCCTGTGACAAAAATCTTTTGATTATATTATTGGATTATAGAATGAATCCTATTTTTTTAAAAATCAAATTATAATCTCATTCATTCGTCACACCTGGCACTTCCACTTCCTTCCTACTACTCCTTTTCAACTGATGATGCAACAAAATCAAGTAGAGGGCTGCGACCGCAGCAATCATTAGCAGCGAATGTACTAGGGCACTCCGGGCAAAATGGGTGATTGGGTTGGGGTTCTCTAAAATAACGTCAAAAACAGGAGAATTCATTTTGAATTTTTTTTTTCAGAAATTGTAATTTTTTCTTCCAAGGTGTATGGTTAGCACTAGCTGGAATCTGGAATCAATGGGATGAGTTTCTTGATTAAAATACAGCAATCTGATGTCTGAGTTGCATGCTTTTATACTTTATAGCGAAAAGCTTAATTATTTTCCCAATAAGTACAAATCCTTCTTGTTGTGTAACAAAGTAATAAAATAAATATCATGTTTTAATAATATCTGAGTTGCCGTGATGTTTGAAAAGTAAAAGCATAAAACTGATTTTTATTACATGTTACTTTTTTGGAGAATATCTCACCAAACTCGCGACTTTTTTGTTTGGAATTAGATCGTTGCGAAATATTGCATAAATGCATATGCCTAATTAAATGCATTTAGGTAATAATTGAGTACAACAGTGACCATGCTTTGATTTGAGGTTCTGCATGCCACCCCAAACTAAATAAGGAAATTGTTTCTGATGTCAGAAGTCGCAACCTTAAAATTAGGCAAATAAAAGTATGGACACGGTTTATAAATAATATTACATATATACGCTGATTACTGATTACGAGTGTATGATATTCATAAAGGGAGTCAGAATGTGGTTTTGAAAGCTGACTATTGTCTTAATAATTTAGAATTGGGCTCAATTTTGTGCACAAAATTTGAGTTTAAAATTAACGATGGCCAAAAATGATTTTCTTGAAAGTTAGATCTAAATCCTTGAAATCTAAATTTAGATTACTATTCTGCGCAAAAAACTATGCTGAACCCATGTTAGCTCATCAAAACTTTATTAGCTTCAAAAACATGAATGTATTCAAATAAGATGTAGTTTTTTGAGTTTAAGAAGAAAAAAACAAATATCAAATTTAAAATTTGTAATCAGCGCATTTTGCTTATTTCTTATTATATTTCGTCTGTCCATGTGCGACTGACATCAGCAAGCATCCCCTTGTAAGCTAATAAATGTGCATCGCTAAAAGCTCCAAAAATATGACTTAATCGTGTCTTCATAAGTAATTGAGACGCTCAATTAAGTATTATGTGGCTGTAATTAAACTCCACTCCTTCACTCATACTTTATGTAAGACCTGACAAGCTTTTTAATTTGCGACAATCTATGATGTAATACCATTATGCAATGATACAATACCAGTTTTTAGTAATATATAATATGAGCAAACACGATTACAGGAATATTGCCCTTGAGCCCAAAAATTATGAATAACGATAAGCGTTTCATGCATTGCATTGCATTACTAGATTTTATTAAATGACTGTAAGTTTAAATGTCGGATCCAGCTGGCAAAAAACTGCATGATGTAAGATGTAGGTATATGATTTACATAATGTATGTAGGTATGTAGCACTTATATAGTTTTACGACTTTCAAGCTTTAAATTATCTTCTTCATTTGAGGAACTTCTTTGAGAAATAAAGTAATTGAGTGAGTGGAATATCCATTTTAATATTTATTATTGATGATTTTGATGAATGATGACCCTATACAGACTTAGAGACCCCATTGAATTGTTAATTTGATAACGTACAGCTACTTTTTCTGCCTCACGTTTTAACATGACTTCCTAGTTTATACAAGTTTCGTAATAATAGGTAGGACTCTTACGTAAATCTGCCACTCTTGGGGTGATTATTATTATTATTGCTATGCATTAGTCATATTTGCATATAGTCAGTGCACAATTCCACATGTGACGCAAAACCCCAGGATGATGGAGTAATTAAGATGGTTAATAAAACTATCTAGTCACATAATATTGTACATACTCGTATTAAATGTTTATCAAGTTTATGACCTTGTATGAAAATAATACGCTAGTATATACCATAAGAAGAATTATTAAAAGGATTGTCATCAAAATACGAAACAAATTCATATCCTAACCTAATGTATACCCTATAATATGTGGCTACTATATATGTCTATATCCATAGACAACAGTTAATACAACAAGACTATATGGAAGCATTTACCATTTACCCGTCGTCCCCATCGATATTATGCGGAAGGTCACTTCAAGCTCATTCGACAGTCCAACATAACAGCATATCATTACGTGTAGGAAAATTACCTAAGTATTATTGTTTTTTTTGTATGGCGCATCCAATTCATACTAACTGCGTTCAGGTAGGTGACAAGTGAGTGACGACTAAAAAACAACAACAAGATACATCATTCATTGACGATACAGTCTTCTTTTTTTGCTTAGGTAGAAGATCTCTGGTCTGGTATTTAAATTAATCCTTATTTTTTTAGCCATATATCCAAATCCAGAAAAATTCCGTCGTTATTTTCATTCATTTATTTTTGATTCAATGTGAGTGAACAGCATTCGTTTGAGTATTTATTACGTAGCCGAATCGTAGGAGATGAAGCATGGTTATGCTTTTTTAGTTTGCTTGTCTGCCCGTCTGTGTACCCGATAACTTTGATATCCTTCGACCGGCTTTCTTCAAAGTTGCTGTAGGCATTTCTTAGAGGTCATAGGAATGCCTTGGATTGACTTTGACCCCAATCGAGCCTCGGGGCGACGTTCACATAATATATTGTGTATCAATCACAAGCTTTTTAAATGACAAAAAATGTTTTTATTGCATACATCGACTAAGTATGGTTATTGCTGATTGCCAATGAAGACCCTACTGAGCCTAAAGATCCATTTAAACATTATTTTTAAGACGCCATTGATGACCCCGTTTATATACAAACATTCAGCTGCATAAATTCCATCACGTTTCAACATGACGTTTTTTTACACAAATAAGTATTTCATCGGGATGGATGACTTAAATTAAAAACAAGTGTTACATATTTTGTGGCACACCTGACATGACACAAAGGAATCTGTGTTAATTTGAGAATTTGTTTTACTATATAAAAGCAGTTGGCAATGCACCTTGATGTCTCAATTATAAAATGATTTTTACCATTTGAACCAGGCTTGAGTGTTAAGCACATAGCACATACCTACTTTCCAAAATAAAGCCTATATATTTTTTGTTCCAAATGTATTCTCTGTCTTTTTATGTTATTTTAGAGGAGTTTGACACAATCTCCCATTTTGTCCTGCCCATTTGTGCAGTCCTGGTGTATCTAGCATTCTTTCATCTTTCGAGGGATAGTAGGACGGAATTGGAAATACCTGGTATGTCGATTGAGGTTATATATATTAAGGAATTCACTTTTTAGGAAATTTTGCGTTTTTCCCAGGACCACGGCAGTTTCCCCTATTTGGAAACTTGCCTCAACTCCTCGTCCACCCAGATTATCCAAATTTCCCAGTGCTGCTAGCCAAAATGTCTCGGCAATACGGGGAGCTGATGAAAGTTAAAGTGGGGGCAATTGAAGCAAGTAATGTAATTTACTATAAAATTCCTATAATCCAATTTGATTTTTGTAAATGAAACAATATTATGTAATATGAAATGTAAATCCTTATATGCTTCATTCCTCCTCCAAGTCATTGTCTCCTGAGCTGAGCACAGCAAAGCGCATTCTGGCTCATCCCAGCGTTTCGAATCGGGGGCGAGACACAATGATGGATGGGCTAGCACTGGGGCAAAACATTGGCATCAATTTTTCCAATGGGGACGCCTGGCATGGAATGAGAGCCTATGCGACGCGATCCCTCCGCAAGTTTGAGTTTGGGAAAGCCTCTCAGTCATCTTTGGTGCTTGACGAGGCTGAAGCATTTGCAACTCATTTGAAAGATGTAATAATAATGGAGGAGGAAGAGGGGAGCATTCGATGTCAGGATCTTTTTGACATGACCATTTTCAACTTGGTCTGGAAGTCGCTGGGACATGAGGGTTTCCGGCTGGATGAGCCGAAAGTGAGGAGGATGCTCAAGGCCTCGAGCGACTTTGGAAGAAGCACAAATCTGTCTGTTGTGCAACTAGCGGAAGCGTTCCCAGCTCTAAATGGGGTTGTGGGGGGTGGGGATGCCATAAAATTGGCGAGGAAGCGATTACATGAAATACATTCATTTTGCGGGGTAATATAATATAATAATAAGGCAACAAAAAATATCCTGTTGGGCTAGCTATAATAAAAACAATGTGTCTGCTCCAGTATTGTCTCGAATGTATGATAAACTTTTTGCGTATAGGACACACTCTACTATTTTCAACGTGCTAATAATAAATATAATTGTGGTAAGGGGAGGGGGAGGGGGATGATGAGCTTCTTTGAGGATTTTGCATCAAGGATTGCCAATGCTAATCCAAATGACCCACTTTTTAAAGGTATATAATAATATAATTTGCAAAAGTGGGACATGCATTTATCCAAAATAAATATTATACCCATTTTGGAAAACCGCTAATAATTTATATTTGGCATTGAAATAAAATTTCATTTACATGGAAATCTTGCAGTCGACCAATTTGTAGTTACTTTGGTGGATATCTTCCAAAACGCCGTGGACGGGATTGGGGGAACCCTGACTTATGCCTTGTTGTACATGATGAAGTATCCCGACGTGAAGCTTGCTCTCCAGGCCGAGGTCGACGCTGCATATTCATCCTTTGTTGTACAAGGGGTCAAAGAAGGAGGGATCCTGGATAAGACAGGGCTACAGTATACGCAAGCGTTCATTCTGGAGACGCTCCGACATTCCAGCGTGATTCCAGTGATTGCTGCTCGCCAGCCCAAGGAGGACATTGAGTTTGATGGATACCACATCATGAAGGTGAAGACACCAGTATAATATGGTATCCAGACTGATTGGGGCAGAATATTCTCTAATATCTTGTTGTTTATGCACATGCCAGGGAACGCCCGTTGTTGTCAATCTTTACGCCTTGAACAACTGCCAAAAGGTGTGGAAAGATCCGGGACATTTCCGTCCGGACAGATTTCTCACCTCTCGTGGAGTCCTGGATGACGCAGTGGCTCATCAGGTTTTAATGTTTGGACACGGTGGGATTTTTTTGTAGACAAAAGCAAAACAAGATGAATAACGTTTATGAGAAAATGAAGTCATTTATTTTTTTCAGGAAGTCGGGCATGTCCAGGAAAACAGTTTTCCGACCAAACCATGCTGATTTATGTCATGGTGCTGGTGCGACATTTGGAATGGTCCTTCTCCCCAGTTCACCCAGTTCCGGGAAATAATAGGCATTTGGGAATCACCTACCTGCCAGACGCCTTTTATGCTGTTGCTACTCGACGGAGTCTCTAAAGGAGACCCACCCACATCATAAATAAATTTCCACAATCACCTATTTTAATTTCTTTCTCCGGTTAGTATATATTATGTAAATATTGTTATTACCTAAGTCATTTCACTATCTAGAGGTCAAAGTTCAATATTATAAACCATCAACTATTTTTAAAGTTTTAATAAACAAAGCCAAAGTCCAAGAAGACTACCAATATTATTATTATTATTACCCAATTTTAATTTATTCTTTCCAAAAGTCCAAAGTCCATCATGTAAAAACGTTTCGATCTTTTCATTTAAATTCTCCATCCTGCAGAATGATTGTGGAGAAAATGGAGAAATATAAACAAAGCACCGGAAATTGGACAAAGTACCCAACATTTAAACATTGATATTATGAGCTCATGTTGGACCTTGAACTTTGAACTCTGGCCATCGGACCTGTTGTTATTGTTAAAATCGTGGAATGGAGGTCAACCGGAAATTGATGAGCCTAGTAGAATTTGCTGTGTTTCATGCATATTTTGTTTGTGTCCACTAGCCAAATTAGGTTCAAAAGTCAAAGTCGAATTTGCAAAAAATTCGAATGTAATGAAGAAAGCATTGATTGTGTTTTCCGCCGGATGTTTACCATTTCCATTGTTTGCCATGAAAGGTCAAAGGTGGTTCGTGACTGGTGATTCCGGTCACCGGTGGGGGTATAAAAACCCGAGCGGAATCCGATTTTGGTTTATTCTGTCGGTGACTTCGCTTCGCTTCGCGACTCTCAAAGTCTCAACTTTTTTTGAAGTCAATATATTTGCTAAAAAGAAAACTTTCTCCGGTAAAGTATTTCCAGAAATTGGGAAATAGAAATATATTATTTCCAGAAATATTTTATATATCCGATTTGATATATTATTTCTTTGAAAACCTTGAGTACTAATTTTTGAAATTATTTCATTTTTTATATTGATATATTTCAGGTTTTCCCTCGCCTCGCTCCGTCCAAGGGTTCCGTCGTCAAAAGGACTTGGAGGAACTAGTCGTCATCATGTCGGGGACGGTTGATTGCAGCGGCGTTTTCTGTCCAGAACACCCAACCGCTCCACTCGTGGAGGACTACAGGGCTGGGGACCAAATCTGTTCGGAATGCGGGCTGGTTGTTGGTGACAGGTACGACGAACTTGTACTGGAATATATACTTCGCTTTTTGAGTTTGAAAATTATTTTGTAAAATGTTATATGGATTTATTCTCATTATTTTTATTTTTTTGCTTCTTTTTTGCAGAGTTATCGATGTCGGTGCAGAATGGCGAACATTTGGCGTCAACGACTCCCTTTCATCCCGTGGTCGTGTTGGGGGACGCGAGCTTCCATTTCTGAACGAAGCCTCTTTGAACACAACAACTACCATCCGTGGCGGGGGGTGCAAGGACGCTACAGGATTTGA
Source organism: Dicranocentrus wangi (assembly GCA_036850665.1). Classification (NCBI taxonomy): domain Eukaryota; kingdom Metazoa; phylum Arthropoda; class Collembola; order Entomobryomorpha; family Entomobryidae; genus Dicranocentrus; species Dicranocentrus wangi. The sequence goes on along the minus strand of JAANSN010001254.1, from coordinate 7,228 downwards.
CGAACGCAAACTTCGGAAAACAATGATTTCAGGTAGGGAACGGTCCCTGCTCAACGGCTTCCACGAAGTAGGCCTGATGGCAACCCGGCTCAATCTCACAACCCCAGTTGTGGACAAGGCTAACAGCATTTTTACGGTATGTTTTTTCCCACGAATAATAATTCTTTTTTTTATTGAGGTTTAATAATTTAATTTAATTACAAGTCCTCTACTAAAACAAAAAATTCTTTTCTCCCTGCACTTTTCGCAGATGCTGAGGGATGGACGAACTCACGGTCTCAAAGGTCGCTCAATCGATGCCGTTGCGTCAGCCTGCCTCTACATGGCTTGCCGCCTGGAAGGGGTTCCCCGAACGCTGAAGGAGATTTGCGCCGTGTCGCAAGGGTCCAACAGGAAGATTAGGAGTTGTCTCAGGCTCGTCTTGGCAGGATTGCGATCCTCTTCCCTGATGATGGAGCCCGTGGAGAGGATTTCCTGCGGGGATTTCATACCTCGCTTTTGCTCCAACTTGAACCTTCCCAAGTCTGTTCGGAAGGCTGCCACTGGGATCGCCGAGCGCGCCGTCGCCTTGGAACTTGTCGAGGGTCGCTCACCCATTTCCGTTGCGGCTGGAGCCATTTACTTGGCCTCTTGTGTAAGTCTAAAAGAAAGCACAACCAAAACTTTTAATTTAATTATAATTAGCAGCACGAATGGAGTAATGGAAAAATTGTCTCAAAGAGGTGGTACACTAATCCCTGAATCTCATTTCTGAATATTTTCATTAGGCACTTGGGGTGAAGCGGACCCAGAAGGAGATTCAGCAAGCGTCTGGAGTAGGCTATGCCACACTCCGAGTTTCGTACAGACTGATGCTGGCCCGAGTGATGGAGTTGCTTCCAAAGAACTTCAAGTTTTGTATTCCAGTTCACCTGCTCCCTGGTGCAGCAAACAAAGAGAAAACAGGTAGAAATATGTATGATATTTTACAGTAGTGGATTGACAAAAAAAGTCATGTTTCTTGTGACCTGGTATTATGTATTGTATTATTCTATATTGTAATATATTTATTCTTAATTCACAGCTCCACAATCTACCACAACCCAAATCGCTCAAGGAGGAGGGATTCCTGGAGGAAGGCTCCAATAAATAGTTTCTTGGAGAGAGGACCACCACCACCTTCATCAACTTCCAGAGTCCAGTGATGAACTGCACGCACACTTTTGTTAAAATAGTTTTATTAATTTGTTAAATCTAATGTAAATATATAAACAAAAAATACACTGTAACTTCAATGTAGAGACAAACAATAATAATTTAATATTTTTTGTTACTTGTAATAAATCCAATTAATTAAGATGTTTTCGAACATTTTCAAGTTATATCAATCAATGTTTAAAAAAAGTTTCGAGTAATTATTCGCATTCACTTGTTTATGAACTTATGAAATATTTTTTGGACAATAAAATAAACACTGAATTGTAAACTAAAACTGCATCAAACTGTTTTGCTACTACTCTTCGTTTACGTCATCATTTTTCTCTGCCACGACATACAAGTATTCGTGGGTATAGACGATGCTGGTTGAATCTGCCGGAATGCCGGCCAATCCCGTCATGATGCTTCTGAACTCTTCCCGCAGAATGGGATGTAGCACCTTCGGGATTACCTCTAACCTTGGATTTAATGACATTGCAAAATCTGTAAAAAAACCAAATGATAATCAATTAAAAAATTCACTTATTCAATAGGACTTTGGCCAATACTGATGAGTGATATATTTTTATACGTATGTACCAAGAAAAACTTCAATGTTGTCATATTTGTAATGTCGAGACTGGAGCGTCAGCTCTCGAACGACGAATCCAGCATCCTCCAACAAATCCTGGAAATATTGCTTCCCATCCTCCGTTCCTTCATAATTGGACCAAAGCGGAAGAAACTTCTCATATCCCTACGCAATACGCAGGAATCAGAAAATGGTATTATTTTCTGATGCAATTTTTTTAACAAGATTAAAAATTTTGTCATATGCAACTTAGAACATTCCCACCTTCACGTACTTGCGCCACATTTCCTGTCCCGCAAGAATCGCCCACGAGTCGAATAACCACGAACGAGTTGATTGTCACTGAAGTGAAGCCGAGCTGCCCAGAAGGCTTCAAAATCCGATGTAGCCCATCCAACACTTTTCTGTACAACAGAAAGAAAACAAATTTCAGGTTAATTTAAGTATTTCCAATGCTCTAATGATACCGGGCCTACCTGATGTCGGAAATAAAGTGGAACACATGGATGGAAAATATCTTGTCAAATTTTATCCCAGAGAAGGGAAATTCTCCCAAAATATTTCCAATTGCGTACACAATCCTTTCGTCTCCGTACTGCTTTCTTGCATATTCCACCATTTTGGGGGAAATGTCGACCGAGTACAACTTCGAGTCTGTAAACTGAGCAAGGGGCAAAAAAATGTAATGGTAGCCGATGCTTCCAGCGCCGCAACCATAGTCCAGAATAGTCTGACCTATTTGGCTCCACGACATGGCCCGAATCAATTGAGGCACAAATGCCTCCACTTCGGCAGACGCGACTGACTTGTTAGACTCGTACCTTTCGGGATCAAACATTATGATGGGCTCGTTGGAGCAATGATGATTTAATATTATGCTCTTTCTTTGGGAAATTACCAGAAAATTGCTTTCATTTTTATAGATTGGCCTTGCGCTTTTTTGTCTTATGACTTGTTGGAATTTGGAATGCTTAAATCATATAAAAATGCAATTTGTATGGAAATTTAGGCGTATAAATGATTAATTTTTATTGGACTGAACGACTGAAGTAGGAACTATCATATCATCACAAGTTAAAGCTTCCTAGGAATAAACGATTTTTCCGTGTGTGTGGTAGCTCATAAAATATGAATGAGATCACAACAGCAATACCCATACAATTACAATAGCTTACCCAGCGTGATTCATGTAGCCAGTACCTAATGTAATTAATTATCATGTCATAAATAAAAGTTGTACTACCACGCATAATTAATTCCTGCAGAAATCCGTTGACACCGTTTTATTACACGACGGTAACGGTAACCTTAACCTAACAATCTGCTTGTTAGAGAGCTACCTCTGATGATCACGGAAAAGCGGATTTGAGTGTGACTAAGGACCGACGACATCTACATTGTGATTGATTAGGACAAAGCGCCATTATTATTGTGATTGTAAACGGAATTATTGAGATGTTAAAAAAATACGGAATAGTTCTCTCATCCTCATTTAATGCGCATTATTATGGGAACCATCTCCAATTTACTATCATCACAAAAATTGTTTTTTTCATACCAGCATAGCATGTTATGCAATCAGCATTTTTCCCACGCTGTCACAGCGCAATGCTCAACGGAGCTATTACCCTACCTAAGTATGTAACTCAAGAGCCAGCTATCCCGGCTCCATACTCAAATCATAATTGCTGCAAGGAAGACCGAGATATCATGTTTTCTCAAAAGCCATCATCTAATAAACACTTCAACTTCCACAACCACTTAACTTTTTCCATCACCCATCACCCAACTCCTGCTTTGTCATTAAATTACGTACTTAACATCAACCCATAACTAATTGTACGACGCCCATTATCTTGTTCACTCCAGTGTGACCAGGATAATTACAATCCAGATCATTTATGCGTTTATGCCTATCTATAATCTATGCCTCCCTCCTAGTACCACAAACCACAAATCAACCTGCCTCCAACATCAAGCTCCTGCTCGTACCGGACACGTAATTGACGTAATCATCCATCTCTTGTTCCAAGAAGAACATAAATTATCCAGTCAAGGACGTCGTAATTAAGACGTCAATGTTTAGCATGTATATAATCAACAACTGGAGTAACCTCTACCATCAGTGTACGTCGGACTCCTGAGGCGTCTCTTCCTCTTCCGATAAAATCCTTAGCAACTATCTGACGACAACATATTTCAATTTTTGCATTTTGAATCTTTTATTATACCCATTTCAGTGATTTGCGGCGTTATGGACGATCCCGAAAAGTACGAGTCCAGCAAGGGGGCCCCCTCTCGCTTCGTGGCGGAATTTGTGCCTCAACTAATTGGGGCCATGCCGTGGAGCCAAAAAGGTCAGGCTATTCTGGACTACGGTTGCGGAGCTGGGAGCACCGGCCACCATTACATTTTGCCCCTGGTCCACTCCACAAACTCGACATTGTACTCGGTCGACGTGTCCCCAAACATGGTGGACTATGCTCGGAAGCATTACGCGGATGACAGGATCGTGTACGCGGTTGGAGATATTTTGGGGGAATTTCCCTTCTACGGGATAGAATTTGACAAGATATTTGCCATCCACGTGTTCAACTTCATTTCAGACATGCGGTGAGCGGTCAACACTAATAAATAGTCAGTCATAATATATTAATAATTACGATACATGAACTGAATTAATTAAAACAACTGAACAACAATTAATTCATTATTTAGGACGGCGTTTAATGGCCTACACAAGATTTTGAAACCAGGGGGACAACTGGGCTTCACATCCATTACAATGAAATCCCTCTTTTTTGAGTCGTGGAGGATCCTTGCGGAAAACCCAAAGTGGGAGGAATACATGACGGTATCGATCCGTATAGACGCATCGGTGGCGTAGTGTTTTCTCTTTAAATTTAATTTATAATTGTTTTAAAATGTTTTGCTGTGTTTAGGGATACGAAATTTATTTGCCAGTTTGGTCCAAATACGAAGAAGGGAGCGATGGGGAGTCCCATTTTCGGGGATTATTGGAGCAGTCTGGGTTTATCATCCAGGACCTGCGCCTCCTTAGCCGAAATTACAACTACCAAATGGATGAGTTTATTGGCATGTTTCTTAATTCACTAACTCTGGCTAGTCATAATATTGAAAAAAAATAGCTAACAATGCTCAAAATGTTTTTTTTATTTCAGGTTTATCCATGTCATTAATCCCTCGCCTGGGGCAGTTTCCGAAGGAGCTGCATTCGGATTTAAAGGAGGAGATGAGAGGGATACTGACCAACTTGGCAGGGATTCCAAGGGATTCTCTAAGCATACGTTACGAGCACGAATACTTATATGGCGTAGTGAGGAAATGATAAAAAAATTATAATAAAAGTAGGCTTTGCAAAATGAGATATGATGGATGCTGATGTTATTATGTCCAAATAACAACCATCATGTTCATGATTATATTATGGAAGAGAAAAATAATATCCCCGTGAAGTTGAATAACACAAACAAGTAAAATTTTGCTATTATGATTAGTATATTTATATATAATTCATTAAAAATGCTTGTTAAAAAATTTAATTCAATAACTCAACTCAACTATGTCATTTTTTAATGTTCAAAACACAAGTGCTATACTCATGATTTTGTTGATACCGAAATGTCTGTAAAAGATTCGAAAAATAAAATAAGAATAGAAAGTCCAAACTGGATATTATGGGGAGTTGAATCCAAAACCGCCGACCGAATCATCCTCTCTCTCTCCATCATCAAATCAAAAGTGCTGAAAATGAATGCTCTATTATCGCTGTAATAAATACTCTCCTGTAGCCAATTTTCAATTTTAACCACATATGAAGCACAACAAAGAAACAAAGAAAGCACAAAGAAAGAAAGTAAAGCCGCCAACAATGATTAATCCCGAATTCAAAGCTTGAATAGTATATTATAATCGCTGCCATACACACTCTTAACATACGACTCCTGCTGGTTGGCTACGCAGTGAAGGATATAAAATTTCCATTAGGGATGCTCCACAAAGGAATTAAAAGCAAAGAAAGTGAAATAAGACAAGCATAATAATTGTAATTGTAATCGGAATGAATGAAATCAATTAGCACTTGTCTTTTTGGAGATAGCTATATCTACTCCAAAAAATCCCATTGTTCCCGAACACAATGCAATGGACTCAATGTTGAGCTATCCTAAAGTCTCTGGTAGTACGCAAAAGGGGTATTTTTTGGAATTTTAAAAATTTGTATAGTTTTTTCTACATTAAAACCCCATTCAGTATGAAGCTGAGGAAGCCTGTCTACCCATAACTTGTCATTCTTGCGCAAAATTTTAAAGAGTGCATTAAAAATTCCATTTCAATTTTCTCTCGTCCAATTATTTACTAGAGCGCGGCTCCACCAGGCAGAACTGGAACACAATGAGATTTGTCTCTATTCTTCGATTAATTTTACTTTCAATCTGTTCGTCTTCCCCATTTCTGGTTTCTGGCTTTATGGACGATCCCGTAAAGTACGAGACTAGCAAGGGTGCCCCTTTTCGCATGGTGGCTGAATTTGTGCCTCAACTAATTGGGGCCATGTCATGGACAGAGAAAAATCAGGCTATTCTTGACTACGGGTGTGGCGCCGGGAGCACCGGCTACCACTACATTCTGCCCCGGGTCCACTCCACAAACTCGACATTGTACTCGGTCGACGTTTCACCAAACATGGTGGACTATGCTCGGAAGCATTACGCGGATGACAGGATCGTGTACGCGCACGCGGTTGGAGATATTTTGGGGGAATTTCCCTTTTGCGCGATAGAATTTGACAAGATATTTTCCATCCACGTGTTCCACTTCATTTCTGACATGCGGTCAGTCAGTTTAAACGTGTGCAATATACTCATAGTATTTAAAAGAGTGAAAACTGGATTATAATTTGTAATTAGCTCGGGGATCGCGCAATTATTGTGTTTTGTAGAAAAGGGTTTAATGGCCTATACAAGATTTTGAAACCAGGTGGACAGTTGGGCTTCACGTCCATTACAATCAAGTCGCTCTTTTTTGAGTCGTGGAGGATCCTTGCGGAAACCCCAAAATGGGAGAAATACATGACGGTATAAAAGTGGCAAGCTTTTATACACTTTTGTGGATTAGAGTTTAGAATTTACAAAATATTTTTTCCTGTTGTAGGGATATGAAATGTATTTACCAGTGTGGTCCAAATACGATGGAAGCGATGGGGAGCCCCATTTCCGGCGGTTGTTGGAGCAAGCTGGGTTTATCATCCAGGACCTGCGCCTCCTTAGCCGATATTACACTTACCAAATGGAAGAGTTGCTCGGTATGTTTCCCACAAGCTTTTAATGACTACTTATTATGTGCAATGTGTACATGGTATATTATAAAAACAGGACAAAAAATTTTGGGAGTGGGTAAATGTCTGTCCCGTGTATCTGGATATCTGTTTATCTGTTTATC
>JAANSN010001253.1:0-36359 GCA_036850665.1 Dicranocentrus wangi | reverse complement strand
AGGCGTCACTGCTTTGGTATACTTGATGCCAGCTAGTTCCAAGTTCCAACCAGTATACATTATTCTTATACTTCACCTGTTTTCTTTTACAAGTTAAGCGGTATATACAGAATTACATGCTGTAGAAGAGATTTTTAGTAGATATGGGTAAATGGCTACCCACCCAACAAACAACTCGTGCTCAATTACATTTAAAATCATGCAACAGGAAATTCTATCTGGAACATATTCTGCTGACTGAATTGGACTGTCATGTTGAAAATGTATCTTCTTACAATAGTGGGTAAACTATGTACCTATAATTTCAAGACTGAAAAAGGAATATGTTTGATCATTATGATCCCTACGATAACAGAAAGATCTGACGACACGGAAGGGTTGTGCTAAACTTTGGGTTTATCTTGTTCTGCTGTAGAAAGAAATTTTAAGCCGCACTGTAAATAAGCTGCATTGTACTATTGTGCATAATACATATCAGTGTGCAAACCAGAGTTGGCACGCACAGGTACTTGCTGACTCTTTTTTGAAGTTTCGTAGTAGGATAGTAACAAAAAAAAACTGTTGCTTTTAAAGAAATTCGTAATTTGACTGCAAGAGAAAGGGTATAGACGAGGTTTTTATACCTGTGGCTTAAATTTGAGATAAATCCCGAAAGAGCTCATGCTTTAGTAAAAATTGAGACAGAGGAGATAATGACGGAGAGTGGAGACATTACATACACAAAACTTAACTATACTCAGGTATATATAACTTTTTTAAATACATAAGTATTTCGGATTTGGCATTCATAAAAAGTGAAAATGCTCAGGCTTCTTTCGCTTGTATGTAAGAGAATATAGGAGAGTATTCTCCTATGTAGATTTTGTTTTCCCTGCCTTTCTCTAATAATTATATGAACAAGAACATTTTTGTACTATTTTGTGCATTTGCTGAAAAGTAGGGTTAGTGTAATGCGTTTCTTTGGAAGGTGGAGATCAAAGTTGAGTGTGTCCTTATATTTACAAGCTCAATGAAAATGTTTGCTCTTTTTCGTTCGTAATTGAAATGTACTAGACTAGACACCCAAATGTCAATTCACATTAAGATATAACGATCTACAAAAATGTACGACGTTAAATGCAAGAATATTTGGTGATACCAAGCGAAGATAGGGAATCAAGTCAGAATAAAAATGTATGTGAATGTTAGCGAATGGACCTAAATTATACATACCTAAAATCTGCAGACGGCAAATTTAAAATGCAAAAATGGCCTGTGAAAGAAGTCAGCAAGGATGGCACCATTTTAAGTAGCTTTAAAAGCGAATACAAAATAATGCATGAATCGTAAAACATGTTTCCGGAAGAAATAAAGAAATAAAAAAGAAATATGTCGAGGCACATGAGAGAGAGGTCTGCGTTGAAAAGCGTAGCGGCAAGCAAAAGATTCGCGTTGCCTGCACTTGCAGTAGTCGTGAACAGACTGCTAAAAATGGATAAGCACTAGCTACACAAAGCATATAAATGTCATATAAGAATGCTAGCAACATGATACACGCTGCCTAGTTATTTAATTCCCTGCAGGCATGTGATGATACTCGAGCTTTAATGTCGTTTTGACCTTTTATGTGCTTCATATGTACAACATGTTTGCGTGTGTTGGGCCGCAAGATAAACAGAGGATAAATAAGGTTCGATTTTTTTCTAGAAAATTGCAGTTAACAGTGCCATTCAGGGAAACTGAGACCGGGCAACAGAGTGACTTTGCCACAGAGAAAGTATATAAAAATGTGTGTGTCTTTTGTTAGCATCACAGAATCTAAAGATATATGATATTATGGCTGGAGTGAAGCAAAATAAGTAACATGAACATTACTTTCCATCTGGGTAGTCACAGTCATTTCTACAATGTAAACGGATAAACACCCTTCTACGTACCGAATAACCTGCACAATTCCAATATCACTATGCTTATATGCACATACCTAGATAGAAATGCGATCAACATAGGTAAGCTACAAAAACAAAACTCATGGCAGTCACGACCATTTTCAAATGCATTTTTGGGTTTATCGTGAAGTGTGGTTTACTCAAAAGCATACTTGAAGTGAGTGCTCTGCTTACCCGTAGGAAATCGCCGACTAGACTGGATACAAACATGTCATCCAATTTTAAGTCGCCGTTTTCCAAAATATCTTTGATTGATCCTCTGGAACAGTACTCGTACACCAGTAAGAGCCCTTCATCGAAAACACAGGCTCCAATAAAAGCGTTCAGGTTTTCATGTCGGATCTCGCGTAGCTAAAATAAAACAGAATTGAACAACAAGTCAATCAGGAAATTAGAACTGGAATAATCGGCCATATGCATGACAGGAAAACCGCGACAAACCATTATACATAATGTATATAATGTTGTCAGTTTGGGAGGTCTCAACTCTCAGGTAAAAATGTGTTTAGCAAGGGTACGACCTTCCACAGGAAACATGTCAAACATGGCCGTCAAAATCGTTGTTTATCTCTCTCAAATTACCCGGACCTACCAGATTACTTTCACATAAGATGATACATTGTTCACCTTAAGTGATTGTCATATACCTATTTCACCTAATTGAATCTTCAGTTAGTGTAAGTAATAACTTGTAATTTGATATCCCCAAACTGTTCCCCGTACTACACGACAAGTAAAATGTTAAAATGACAATCTATTTCTAGATTTTAGCGTGCTCCCTTATAAACTCATGTTTATACAGCTTTCACAACAAAATCTATGGTTTACGGGTGTTTTACTTCAAATCTAATATTGACTTAAAAGGAACTAGTGAACGCATACGTGGCGTGGGAAAGAGAAGACTGAAATCAAACAAAAGGTCTCCATCTATTTTGAGTGAGGAGCGACTTAAAGTAACAAATAACTTTACAGTAACATAAGTGCCTGCTCTTTCCTATTATACACTACACGTCAGAGTCAGAAACTTTCTTTATATTATATGATGTGCGCCTGACGTTTGAATCTACTTTTCCCCTGTAGACAAACTAGACATATATAGGTTAAAACCAGATAGTTCAATTTTCATTTTTAATATTACTTACACAGTTGCTACATTTCCTAAGATCAGCCTGTATTTCTCTGTAGCGCGTAGCACTATATCTATCAAGTACTGAGAATCGGTCCACCTACGTTTTTACCTCAAAGAGATTCTGAGGAAGGAAGCCGTTTTTAATTTATGTAGTAGCCCTTCGACATTTCTCGACACAGGTACAATATGAATTCAATCTTTGTAGTAAAGCTTGTTGGGTTTCTACTATTCACTATTGCCTTGCTGGGATTCGTAAATGTTTAATTTTGCAAATTCCCAAGTTTAATATTTTAGCCTTTTGAACTCCCTTTCGATGTTGTCATACACTTTAGTCACAAATATAGGGAAGCTGAGCAATTTTATTTTAATACAACCTAATTTTCCGGACGACACACAACGGCAAAAAATTGAGAGAGGGCACTTTTGTGGAGAGGTAGAGCATCCCCCTTCTCTACCACACATGAATCATCCAGTGGGAGTTGGATGTTTTTATGGTTTTAAATGCGCCGATATACAATATGGAGGTAAAACGGTATTTTGCTAGAACACTTTCCTATATATGTAACGTTAGACAATGAAAATGAAAGCCAAACCACTTTCGTTTCAAGTGGGAAACAACAAGGGGAAACTCTGGAAATCTGCACGGACCACCCGAAAAGCTTTCCATTACTTACACGAAACACTTGTCAACCACTTTGGCTTGAAGTGTAATAAGTAAAGTAGCATGTGGTTAGAGGTTCCTTTCGCTGTTCCACAGGCATAGTTCGTGTGTATGTATTATCAACATTATGTTTACTTTTCTTCGAATAAACATAAGCATCGGTTCCCGGAAGGAAAACACAATTTTATTTTCCTGGATGCCATATAATAATCTATGAAGCATTTCCAGTTCCATACCAAGCGAATTGTTAGGAGTGGAGTGAAAGTGAAGTGAGTTGCGTTAGTTTTCCCCGTGCCTCCCTCTATTTACTATTATAATGAGAATTGTTGTTTCAATTGTCGAGTGTAATAGACAAACCTTTATCCCGAATCCCGAATATTGTTCTCGACCAAAGGCCAAACATGACTGTCAATTGAATTTCGTGAAAGTAGTTTATAAATAGAATAAGAGAATATACGTCAATTTCTCAAGATTTACTCACGTTTCCCGTTACCCCAATTCAATTCACTCTCACAAGCCAACCGATCAATTCTCAATAAAAAACCTAAATTCAGTTCGAACTTACCATTTTAAATTGATGCTTCAAAGCAGCATCGAGATGGCACAGATTGAGCGGTTTCGCCGCAAAAATCCTCTCGCGGTATGAAACCAGAGGGGCAAATACTGATGAAAACCTAGCCAAAGAAGCTTGACTTCCTCCTGTGCTTAATCCACAGCCAATCATCCTTCCTCGACCCCGAACCCCTGGGAACAAGTGACCCGTTTCCCATTCAATATCCTTTTTGTCTATTTTCCAGAGAAGAGCATCCATATCACGGGATATTCGCCAGTGACGAAAGACTAGATACGTTGCGCTGGCCAAGAACGCTATAGATAGAAATCCAGTGCCTAAAACCCACATGGAGAAGGCATCGCCTAAAGACCCAAAAGGAGAATATAATTAATTACGCAGAGCCACTCCACAAGAAATGCCCGTAGACTAATTAGGGATTTATGCAGGACAAAACTTTTGATGTTTTTAAAAAATCAAGGACGATCCAGTACGTAGGTTTGGAGATTTCAGCGTCTAATGTAATAAACTATGCAGCGACCTATTTTACAAAATCTTTGGATCTCGTATGCTAATGCCAAGTATATAGTGTTCTTTATCCAATATGATCGCGTTTTCCTAATTAATAATTAACAAACATATCCCCTCATCACGGGTGCAAGTTTTTTAAGCTTCGAGAGTACATTCAACTTTCAACAACAGTACTTCCAACTGAAAGTAAAATTGATTTGTAACTGTGTACGCTTGAGAACTTTACCCTTTACCACCACGAAACGAGTAAAAAACAAATGGATAATAATTACTCTATAAACAACGGGATATTTGTAGGCAACACAAAAAGTTTCTTTTGATTTTGAGGTGCTTATGAGCCCAAACTAACTGCAAGTTCGATGGTCGAGAATCATTCATTGAATTCGCCCATTGAAAACAAAAAAATGAAGACGGTTATTTGTAGTTGAATCTTATTACTATATGAAATCCAAATTACAAAACCGTACCCGTGCTGCCTGCCAGGAGCTAGAGTTGGAGGAAAGTTTATGGTGAAAGTTAATTCGCAACAAGTTCTGTGAGAAATTGGAACAAAGTATTCCAAGAGATTACACATTGGCTTGCTTATTTATGCAGCTGCTGTTCCTTGTTCAGGCAAAAAGGGGAAATACGGAAAGTGCTTTTTATCTACCCGGCGGTTCCATATTATACACACGAAACCAATCTGCATATTCATCACTCACAGCCAACAATTCTTTAAGCTACTCGAACCTCGGGTAGCCTTTCTTCGAGGAAAATAATTAATACTGGTTAAATAGGAAAGCTGGAAATCCCATATATACTTACTTGTACATGCATGGAGGGAGGTGGTTTTAAGCAAGTTAAATGAATCACATTAAACCTTATATCACCTTTAATTTGTTTTCGCTAATAGTGACTTTGTCGTTTTCAACACTTTATAGGCAGGCAGTAGGCAGCGTGTATGGAGATTTCATTATGCACATTACGTGAAACAAAGAAAACAAAGCATAAGTGTGCTCCTTGTTAGTCCATGTTTGTTTATGCATAAACATGAAGGATACGCTTTGAAAGGAAATTTTGGTCCTTCCTAATTTGGAATTAATTCAGTTCCCTCTATTCCCATCCTGGTTTGTGCCAACGCAATGGTCCAAGATTAAGACCCACTTGTAGTTGCATGACCTAATTTTCAAAACGGCAAGGAAGTGTATTGAAAGGATTGAGTACAATCTCAAAACCTCGTACCTCATTGGCATTTCTCCAAGACACAATTCACAAATTAATTATAGAAAAAAGGACTAGGCAAAAGTCAGCAATTGAAAAGTTGAGAGCGCATATGAGAGGAATGTATAATAAAAAATCAACTTACTTTCACACTTTTCTCCATGAAATCCACATTCAGGCTGGGACACAGGTGGACCTTCTGCCACCCAATCGATAGTGTCTGTTAACGTTAGCTCCTGCATTGTTTTCACAATAAATTAATACATAAGTGAGTAGTTTGTAATTAAAAAGCAATTTGGGGAGGGGAGATTTATATTCTTATTCATCACAAGTCAAGTGTTTGTAGAAAGACTTTTAACTTTCTAATAGGAAACTTCGTATAGTAGCCATGAAGCTATTTCATTCTATATTGTAGCTTCTGCGAGTATAAAACTAAACTGCATAATGGATGAAATTCCTGTCATTCATTGTCAGCAAACTTTTGAAAGTATAGGTACATGGTTTCAATGTTGCAAGTTTTATTAAGAGTAAATTAAGTTGAGTAGAACGCAAGTATGCCATTCGTGACTACGCATTCACTGCGTTTTCTCGATTGAGCCATCTTGACTTCCCAAGATATTATTGAGATTTTATGAATAATGACGATGGATGCAAGAGATGTAGCTCAAGCCCAAGATTACCAACAAAGGGTCGCTTATTTGCTACGACCTCCTGAAGCAGCTTTAAAAAGGATTAGCAATATGCAGACTGAATAAAATCTTGTAAAGTGCCTCTCAACTCAAACGATGAAGGTTTATCAACGAACGACAATAAACCAAAACAAGATTCTTCCTAGGCGTTAGTAGGATGAGCATGGAGAAAGTAGGTATGCATATTGCCGCTGAGTTGACAATCAATATTGTGATCATTTGATCAAAAGACTAGCTACGAACTAAAAGGATTTCTATCATTTTATCATGTCCATGCCTGCAACTGCAACATACAACAACGGTGGACAACTTTCGCCTCCCAAAGTTTGTGTATCACAGCCCACAGCATAATCAAATGAGACGCTTTGAAGTGAAACGCCATTTGATGGCTAACCTCTCTCAGGCCACATACTCTTATCCCATTTTGTATTCAAATCCATTATTAGTCGCTGTCGAAAGTTCGACAAACGCGTCTTTAGTTAAAAATCCGGTATATAAAGTGATAGAATTATGTAAGGTCAAAAGGCATTATATTAAAACTTTTATGTATACTCATAAACCATGTTATGTGTATAATTTTTTAGTATTACAAAGGTTATATTGTGACAGGCAGGCACATATGATACCTCATTAATCATTTCGTAAGAGGGATTGTTATATAGACTGGCAAAATGAATTTATGTTTACCTATAGTCGTTCATGTAACTCTATGGAAAATGTTCGAACACAATAAACTATAATAACGTTTTCAAAATATGTTTTGGTATCAAATTATTATGATCCATAATTTTAATCCTTGAAAGGTATGCATTTTTTTTATTAGCTTTCCACTTAGGCCTTTGAAATTTAAAGCCTTAACTATTGACCCTCAACCTCAACCAAAGGAAATAATACAATTAAAATATAATGTAATAAAATGGTTAGCGTCAACTGTGGCATAGTTATTTTATTGAATCCAACTTCTATTCATTTCGAATTTATATAATAGTATTTAACGCCAATATATCATCATATCAACTACATACCTACATTGGTTAAAGTCAAGATATGTGACTTGAATGTTTGGCAAACTTTCGCATCGAAAGCAAACTTTGTATTTGTATGCATCTAATACAGCGTAAAGCACTCTGAAATTGATTTATCCATAAAGTTGTTACTCGGACCAGCACAATTTTTAACACTTGATCAAACTGATGCTATATTTTAAAGAACGAAAGCAAATTAATGTCAATTCTGTCAAACATATGCCGTAATTCGTTACATGCACGTACATGTCCAAGTCCACCGTCTTAGTTATTCATGTTAAAAAAGACCACTTCGTCACTGGTAACGTTAGCCTACTTTATCGACACAGCTCCGATCATTTCTTCGTGGTTTATTAGTAGAGATGACAAAGTCGGTAATAAACAAGTGAGATATTGGATCGGGCTATGGAGTGAATATGACAAATATGGAAAGTTTGACAGTTTCAGAAACGTGCAAATTAAATATCCCTGTGCTGGCTTCCATGTAGGCTTTAATAAAATGCGCCATCGCCTGGTCTGAGAGCGCAACGCGAATGCTTAAAAAACGAGTATGAAGGTCGCTTTGACATTCACTTTTTCTTGCTGTCTCTCTGAATTTCAAAGCAAGTTATGCAATATAACAACTAAGCTTGTAAATGTGTACAACTTTAAATTGAATGTACGTAGAATACCCAATATTTCATTCTGCTAGATTCAGTGGCAAATTCCTTTTAGTATTCCGTTTTGCGAGGGTAAGTGTATATGCTGCTGTTTTTATATTGCAATAAAATACATACGCCACTCACATTTCTCACTTAGCATATGCTACACTTACGCTTAGAGTGGTGGCTAAAAACAAGTGGTGGTCTTAGTCTTTTCGTATATATGTATTGTATATGAATGATGAAAAATGACTTTTACCGGAAGTTGAGCCGTAGACCTCATAAAGAAGCCAACAGGATATAGTCCAAATTCATTATTTTTACTTTTGAGCGCGACAAGAGTAAAATTTCCCTCTGCATCTCCGTTCTCATCCATTTTGCTCTCATGGCCTGTCGCACTGTGGTATCTAATATTTCTCAGTCTTCTTGAAACCTCGCGACCATCCCGTAACTTAGCTAGTATTTTTCTCTCATCGACTCCAGGGTTGTTACTTCTTTTAACATTGTTAGTATTGCTTCCATTAGGAGTTTCACTGTCGGAATTGGAATTAGAGGAAAATGAAGACTGTGCCGCTGCTGTCAAGACTGACACATGATCTCGCCTGTGACGTATGGCCAATTTTGTTTTGGTCCCTGGAGGAATTAATCTTTGTTGTTGCTGTCTTTGCGGCTGCAACTCATGTCTCTCCTTATTAGTCTTTCCTGAAGATGACGAATAAGACTTATTATTGTCTTCAGGGTTAACACCACCTCGGCTTCCACTGGATACGACAGGTCCCACAGTGGAAAATACTGACCAAAAATATTCCTGGAGGATATCCCTGATCACGTGCGCATACAACATCACAGCATCGTACAAGTAGGCAGCTTCAATCCTAATGTTTTTGTAGCCACCAAACTTAAGAATAGGATTTTGAAATCGAAAGGGTTCCATTTCCATAAAATGATTAACGCGACGAGAAAATTCAGTAAAGTTTTTAGGGGCGGAGGCTACTATCCCTAAGTATGAGCGGAAGGCTGACGGTGCCTCAGTTTCATTTTCGTCGGTGAGAAGACCCTTGAAGTAGCGACGAGGGTTCCATATATCTTCTTTGAAGTCATCCATTGATACGCCGATGACAAGATAGTCGCCTGTTGGATCCGGAAGGCAAACACAAAAGAAAGCCGTAAGAGGTGTATACAACGATTTTAACAAGCGGAAAATGAGGAAAGTGAAGAAGCCATTCATGTGAAATATTATATTATGTGATATGATCGGTGAAGGAGTCAAAGGGAAAGAAAATCAATACTATAAGTTATTATGCTACGATCCATTTCTTGACTCTCAAAAGTCTTACGAATTTTGATGAAAAATATGAATGTATTCAACCCAGGGTAGGCAAAAACTTTTTACCCTTCCTAGATAAAGTTAAAATACTTACAAAGATTACTAGGTATACTGGCTGTGGGTATCATGTACATTTTGGAGAAAGCGGTAATGACTTTACGTGGCTTGTTATTATTATTATGCATACTTCTAATTGTGAAGGGGTTTGTACTGCTGTAACAATGTAACAAAGTTGTTTACTATACTGCTTTATTCCATTCATACTCATATCATGTCAGAATTTTCCCCCACCGTACTCAACTTTTCAAATCATATGAAAGTTACATTTCACTTCTCCAACAGAAGCTGTTTACTTCAGTTAAAAACCCATTATCTTCGAATAATACCTGATCCTGAACCTGAAAAAGTGCTATGTTGACGCACAAAATTAGGATTGTCTGCCGTGCCACATTTCATGCATCAGTAACCACTTAGGAGGGACCGTTTGTCATATTTATTTAATGGAAATTAATTTACCTTTCTCTAGCAAGTCGTGCTTCTTCAAAGCCAACACAAGTCCGAGATGTTCAAAATACTCGCTAATGATGATATATACTGAAAATATATTAAACACACGACAATTTTAGTTATTTCAGTAACAATGCAATGTTGGTTCTTCATGGTGAGCTGTGAAGTATACGTAGATTTACTTTCAGTCAAACGTAAGTCAATTTCTTCAGGCATTACCAAGTGTAAAACAAAAGGCATCAATAATGGTATACATATTTAGGAAAGTATAAGGTAGGGTTGCTTGCATGGGTTGCATATGTAATTCGGCTTGGAATCACGACGAGATAATAGTTTACAAAATAAACAACCAACAGGTTTCTATAATTTCCACCAAAGATTATTCCGTTCTGGAAAGCTGCGTATAGGTATTTCTTGTCACGTGAAAAATTGTCAGTTGCACAGCAGCTCGTAAACTCTCTCTCTGGAAAGACAAAATATTGAAAATCCTCCCACTTCTCCAGGATTGGTTCACAGCATATGCTCGGTAACTACAAAGCCATACTGCTCAGTGCTCTTGCTGATGCAAAACTGAGCTTTATTGGCATTGCGTTTATAACACCTGTAGTGTTTACCTAATATTATTCCATTTTCTCGCCCAACATCATTTTCCTGCGGAAAAATGTACGGCTTCGCGTTCAGGTCGCGGAGAAAGATTTTATCTTTCTAGCAACACCGATGTGAGGGGTTTATTTCGCCCACAAAGTCTGAGAACTATATAATCGGGGCCAATTTACTTTGATTCCTGTCGGGAGCTAAATACCTGCATACTGGGCATTATATGTAGAGAAACCATGCAATGGTGCTTTCTGCAATCAAAAGCAGTGAGAGTGACATGGGGGCTTCCTCAACGGAGTGGAAGTGTAACTTCTTTCGTTAAGAAGACATCATCCAAAAATAGCATGCAAGAACTGTCAAGTGAAGTGACACTTTGATAACGATGACACACGATCAATGGAGAGAAAGGTGTGTAGTACCTTTTCCTTCAATGCTAAATGTATTACATACCAAACCGGAATACACTTTCCGTGTCAGTTATCATTTCCGCAATCCTTTGATGTGCACATCCATATCAGATCATTCGTGATTGTAAGTTTCTTCGATCGTAGTTTGCACTGATGGATATTTTATGATAATGTCATATATGTGTATACATAAAAATTCGGGGAAAGAATAACCTTTACATACACAAAGTTGAAACTTCACAGAGGATACCAGCTACTACTCATGTTACAGCAATATGTATTCATAGTAAAAATAGACAGCAGCTGCTGTGGAACAGTTCTTCTAAAAATTCTACAAACGTCACTTCTATGGTGCTTCCATCGTCCAAGTTTTTCATTAGAAAATGGCTTCCGGGTGCAGAAACTGCTGTTGCCGAATCATGGATGAAATGATCCGAGATGGCACATTAGATAGCGATATTTTCTACTATCACCATTAGAATAGCAACGTCGGACGAATGCTAGTGCAAAAAAAAAACTTTCAAGTGACAAAACCAAAATGGCTAAAGCCCACAAACAGCAAAGAGCAAGAAAACAGGATGCTTTGAAAGCATTCCACGAGTCGATGCGACGCCAATTCCATCCTCGTCTCTTAACACTATCCCCAGGAAAAGCTAAAAGTCTGGAACTAACCGGTGTAGTTTTTTGCACATTTGCATGGCCTATACATCACATCTCACCTTGAAAGGCACTATACACACACATAGTATAAAACGACAAAAAATTCATATATAGACAATGGGAGGGTAATGTAATATACACGCATACTTCTAGTGGTTTCCTTAGTTTGCGCAACAATCCCATCAAATGGATTATCCCCATAGCCATGATGATACGGACCACGATAAGAGATCTCAGGGTGAGTGCTCACTCCACGCTCGCGAAAGAGAAGTGACAAACTTTTTGCAACTCTTTTGAATCTTTGGTCATCTGACGAGTCGGAGTAGATGACGGTGAGAGAGTCGCACCAGCCATAATTGAGGACGAGACTGGCCACAGCACGAGATATGGCTGCGTCGGGTGGACGGCTTCGGGAGAAAGTGGGAAAGTGTCGTTTGTCTGAAGTGGCTTCATCGCTACAAAACTGTAATCGTCACAATCATAATGAGTATGCATTAGTAATCTGTGAGTGTCTAGTCTAACAGAATAAGAATGTACCACTTTAGCTAAAAATAGGAATATCTGGCGACGTTGTAATCATAAGTTGCATCTGCCTACAAAGGGTATGCAAATACGTATTGACTTTTGCTAACCATGAAGCCATGTTTTTTACCACTCTCTTTGCATCCTACTTACTATCAAGGCAAGGCTATATAGTGTAGAGAGAGAAGTTGCATAAATGAAAAGTTCCTTTATAAGTATGCCTAATTTTGTCAACCCAAAAGCATACGCATCTTATCGTGAGATTGTCTATTTATAAGGGCGGTGTGTTGATCGCATTTTATGCGCGTATTTCTTTATGCAATATCCCTAAAGGAAAAAAATCTGGTTTCCACTTGCGTGTGTTCTGCTTCAAGCTAGGTAGTATGTATTCTTACTATCTACTGCTCAGAAATCGGTAGAGGCATATTCTCCAGAGTGGTAGGATGAGCAGGATTTTGATCTACTTTAAGTGAAAGCAGTAATCTGATTTCCTTAATGGAAGAGTGAACACTACAGACTACTGGATGCAAAAGAGAAAGCATGCTTGACGAATTAGTAACGAAAAATGCTATAGTGTGTTATATGGCTCGTAATTGTAAATAAAGCTTACCGACACGCAACAAGCATTCTATGTTTCTTCCTACAAGTTAATATAAACATGGAGGCTCATGTTAGTTTTTTGATGAGCATGAGCATGAACAATATAATATACAGGAACATGACATGATTCTTTCTACAAAAACTTGCGTTTAACAGAACAGCACAGTAACATTGAAATTAGATTGCGATGAAGCAAAACGGAACAAGTCAGACCAGAAAATGGAAGCAGTTGTTGTAACTTGTAACCTGTACGAAACAAAGATCTAGACAGTTATAATTTATTTTTTAAAGAATCGTTTGCCAATTACGAGAAACGATTCTTATGAGCTAGCACTGTAGCACACGTACGGATAAAACAAATTAAGGTGCTCGATAAAAGTTAACGGTACAACAAGTACGTATGCGTATGCGTGATCCTTTACGCTACCCAATCTGATTTGATTAAGATAAAAACTTTTGCCATATGTTATTGAACCAATTCATCATTTTTTGTGTAACAAGTTATTGCATGATTTTCAATTTTCGATGTAACAAGATTAAACGTTGTTGTGAGCGGCTATAAATTACACTTGCCGACTCGCTTCTGAGAAAAAGGGACACAGCTTAAACAGACCATTACTCCTTCTTTCACTATCGGTCAACCGGAAACCTGTCAAAATTAGATAAGGCTGGTGTCCGAACCCAAATACGTAGGAACGGGAGTAGCACGACGCGCCGATGGTTTTATTTAAGTTACAATTCAAGTCGACTCTTACTGCCCATAAATTTTATTTCTAAGCACCTACCTATATGCCGTACCAGGGTAAGCGTAGTCAAAAGTGAAAGCAGTCATGCATGCCAGGATTATTATTACCCGCTACCCGCATGTCCAATAAAAAGGAGGACAAAATATTGTATTTCAGTATTTTAGGATTTATGAGCTTGGCCTTACTAAGCACGCGTCATCGTACGGTAACTTAAGTAGTTTATATCTGTAAAACCAGATACAAGACCACAAATCCCACAGTCACAAATGGTTTACAGATTATGTTTGAGGGGAGGAATTTACAGAATGAATTATGATTTCTGTGTAAGCTATAACTATACAGTCCGGCAGACAAAATCTCACCTCGACAGCTAATAAAAAGCCCACACCGACAAAAAGCCGAAAGAACCCAAGTAAATGTACATCTACGGCTTACCTACAGGGAATGTCATGATATTAGGATGCTAGAATATTAGAATTTGTTTTATTTTAAGCACTTTATCCTATGGGTTGGAATAGCGTGTTTCAAAATGAAAACCTTCAGAGTAAGGTCGAAACCTGTGCTGTTATTATCCGACATGCATCCTATAGTAGAATAGTAGATTCGCCTGAATTTAGTAGGTTTTGTGTCTTTATTACGGTCCGGAAACAAAAGATTTCAATAAAATTATTAGGATGCCTTTAATAAGGACAACCTATCATAGATTGTGGTAAAATATTGTGACATTTAACATGGTTTTGCGGGAAGTAAGTCAATGAGACATAGCAAATAACAGAGCTTTATACTTTATGGCAAGATACTTATATATTAATTGTAATGAGTTATGATCACGAATAATGTACTGCCAACGTACTAATGTTCCGGCACTATAATTTGTTTTCCTTCATATTCCTCCTATATTCATCCGTATAATCCTGACCTCAAATCGGTATACTGGCTTGTGAGAATGATGCCACTAATTAGCACACCTCGGTTTGGGGTAAGTATCTGCTGATTTGAAACTAAACGATAAATGAACCGAAGCAACAATGAGCTGAGTAAGAGGGAACATATTTCTCCCGAATGTGATTGTATGTATTCCTTTTCCATGCATGGCATGTTTTCAAATTGTTAGGATTTCTTGCCACTTTTGTTAATGTTAGTAATACAGTTTATATAATTCGATAAATTCGGGGGATCTGCTCTCCTATTGGTCTAATAGGTTATCCTCAATATATTTACTATATTTTGCTAATAACGTACATTAATTTGGTGTGCCCCTATAATTATGTAAAATGTAGAACATCCTGCATATAATTATTCTCCATCTCTTTAAAAATGCATAATTTTCGATTTTAGAATTAAATTGACAAATTGAGTATAATTTCCGAGTTTGTAGCTCAAGGGAAAGCAGGATTTGCTTGAAATGCCCTCATATGCGTTTTGTTAATGCAATGAGGAATTGCTGATACCACATACCACTACCAGAATCAGTATGAAATATGCCATCAAGCTCATAAAGCCTAAATTAGAATCACAAAGAAATGCTAACAAGAAATGCAAGAAAAAATAGGCATTTTCATTTATAAACTTACATACGATATCATCGGAATGTTCAAGCTCGACGCAAGTCTCGCCTCATGCAAACAAGTCTCTTGAGGGCCAATAATAATAGAAACATTGTGTTGTTTCCACAACTGGGCCACTTGCCACAGGCTTGTATCCTCGTCCCCAAAGGTTTCCGCGACAGTCAACATGAAATTAATGTTCACTGGATGGCTTAACTCTGCAAAAAATTTAGATTGTTGGAGAGTATACAAAGCGTACGTCAACCCTCCCGCAATTGTCAGTCCAGGACGGGAATACTCTTCATCACCAAGTTTTCTTGAGGAGCCTATCATGAAGCCCATTCTCAAGTCAATTTTTAGTGGAGGCTGCCATCCTCCTGATGACAAAGTGGTTGACGCTGTTAGTGAAGACGTTGAGGGATGAGCGTAACCCCCTGTGACTCTCACGTATGTGCCATTCCAATGAGGATCCAACTTGAAATTTAACCCGCTGTTTGCAAAACTGTCCCCGTGTTGAAACCTCTTGAGGTTTGCTCCATTTTCAGGGATTATGATAAGTCCAAGAAACATTAGAAATAAAAGAAGACCCATTTTTATAGAAGTGGGATGCAGGAAATTCTTTTGATACTTTCAGTGCTCTTAAACTAAATGTAAAAGTTGTTGTAAAAAGGAATTCTATTTTCCCTTCGTCTTAGCTATTCAATTAAATATCAAATTGTGTCCAGCAATGGTGTCCGTTCCGCATCAAAAAGCAATCTTTTTGGCAAAATAAACTCATAATTTTATACCATAATGTGGCACTGTTGACTTTATTGACAATGATGATCACGATGATAGCATTTATTATTATGAATTTTATCACGGTGTAGCTATCTAGTCAAGTCACGTCTTATCCACAAACTGCATTTTATATACAATCACGCACCAAAATTATCGCATCTATTTTCTTTCTACATATCTCGCTCATACGAAGTCAGAGAGGAATACATTACCATTACCCCTTCAGTTTTCAAGTGGCTTCTTGATAGAAATTTTATGTCTGGTATATAACACCAATACTACCTATTCATTTTATTGACTATTTTTCGGATTAAAGTGCACACACTATGAAACAAAACTTGCAGTTCAGTCAGACCTTCTTATAAGATTCGTTGGATATATTATACTTCTGTGGATTTTTGGCAATTCTCACTTTCCCCGGAAAGGTAAAGTTTTCCAGTTTACATTGTCCACCTTCGCTAAATGTACTTCGTAAAGTACATGTGTGGACTACTGGTACGTTTAATGTCACATTTTATGTTCCTTTTATAGATGCAAGGTGATAAAACCCGGTTTTAGTTTTCTAGTATTACAGCACCATTAGTAATTTCACTTTGTTGCACCACAAAAAACGTCAAGTTTTAAGTGCCACAATATAAATGCCACAACTTTTTCTCAATAAAATGGTGCAGAAGAACAACAGTATAAATCTAATATTACACTTCTGTAAAAGGTAAGGCTAACACGTACCAAAAAAACTGTAACAGGAATGGGAAACCAACCAAAAAACATAACCTATAACATCTAATGGAAATGTGCAATGTGATCTTGGAATCCTCTCATCATCATGAAGAGAAGAGAGCCATTTTTTTGCTACCGCTGTTCTGTTCGTTGTGCTTACACTTTGCTTTCCCTTGGCAAACTGAGATTGGTGAAAGTTGGGATTCACAGCTTTGTTCCGTTTCTCACGCAGCCATTTCCCCTTATTTTTAGTGCCGAACAAGCAAGGAGGAATCTTTGTGAGGGCTGCATGACATGTGTGTGGAGGGTTTATGCTGGCTGCTGTCAGGTTTCTATACAACTATGCATGGATATTGTTGGAAAACGTCGACGTGGGGTCTAAAGCTTTCCTCCAGCTGGCATTTTTTGTGTCAAGGGTTTTTTACATACTGGAACACTGGAACACACAAAGCATGCGAAAATGTAACGCAAAGCAAAAAAAAAAATGGATGTGCATATGTTCAATCTCTTGTTGTGTGATTTAGATTCAACATAAAAATGATGATCCATGCAGAAGCGAAAGCTAATCATAATGTGTAGGCTGTGAGGCTCTGTGCTCTGTCCCACGCACGTCACCAAAATGAGCAATGAGATGAAGATGATCGCAGCAACCCACAACAATATTGAAATGCAAATGTTGAGGTTGGCCATATATAAACTTGATTTAAATGAACGACATTATTTTAGGAGGACACAAACATAAGCATTTTCCAACAATGATGGCTTCTTGGCTTCCATTTTTCCCACTACATTTCAGGAAGAGAAGAATATCCGCACACCATTATATTGCCATTACATTAACAAAGGATTCTACCACCAACTTCACCAAGAATGGGAAGGTAAGGTAAATCTTTAGGGAGGACGGGAGGAGGGAGAATGAAATGGAATATATAATAGAGTATGAAATACATCCCACCCAACCAACCAACATAACATGACACAGCAGAACCCCTCCATAAAGTGTAGCGAAAAGTCACCCTCCTCCAAAAATGCCATATATAAACTTGATTTAAATGAACGACATTATTTTAGGAGGACACAAACATAAGCATTTTCCAACAATGATGGCTTCTTGGCTTCCATTTTTCCCACTATATTTCAGGAAGAGAAGAATATCCGCGCACCAATATTGCCATTACATTAGCAAAGGATTCTACCACCAACTTCACCAAGAATTGGAAGGTAAATCTTTAGGGAGGAGGGAGAATGAATGAAATGGAATATATAGAGTATGAAATACATCCCACCCAACCAACCAACATAACATGACACAGCAGAACCCCTCCATAAAGTGTAGCGAAAAGTCACCCTCCTCCAAAAATGACATGATCTGTTGATTTGATTGCTGAAACAATATAAAAGGTATAGGTCCACTTTGGAAGTTTTGGTTGGAGGCTTCGGTTTCCAAGTTTCCACTTATGCATGCACCATTTTTGTGCTTTTGGTTTATATGACTCCCTTGACGGAAAGCATCGGGCATTCCAAGGAGCCAGCAAAAGCCTTGCAAACAGCGGGAACAAGCGTCATTCAAACTCCTCTTCTAATCTCTACTTTTGATATACCGTCCGTCCTCCTATTTCGTTCGCTCGTACGTTTCGTATAATACATATAAACTTTCTTTGGCATTTTTTCTGCAAACATCATTTTCTGCAACTTGCAACATNTTTGATATACCGTCCGTCCTCCTATTTCGTTCGCTCGTACGTTTCGTATAATACATATAAACTTTCTTTGGCATTTTTTCTGCAAACATCATTTTCTGCAACTTGCAACATGCACCATCGCATCACCACCACCACCGCATATCGCCACTCGCCACCGCCACCAACAACAACACCACCCTAGTTTCATGGAGAGTTGGACAAGTTATTTCGGGAGGATGGTTTTAATAATTCTTTTTAAAAGTGTCTTAATGGTTTCTTTAAGGTTGTAGATTGTCAATTAGTGTCAAATGTGTGTACCTGTCAAAGTTAAAAGTTTGTCACGTTTTCTGAGAAAGTAGGCAAAACGTGACTCTGGGTTTTTAAAGTTTTAACAAGTGTTTAATTAATTTTAGTTAGTGGTTGGTGGGTAGTTGGTTGGGTTGGACCATCGACCAGGAAGATGGATGAAGATTGATCAAAATTTTGCGAATTTGGAAGGGGACCTTTATTTGTGCACATTTTTTTAGCCAGCTATTTAATAGCTGCCCATTTAACTAGTGGTTGACCCGACGTGGTTCTTCTCGACCTCAATTGTCAGTTTACTGGAGGCAGCCGCGAGGCTAGGTTAGTGTCTATCTACACATAACATAATAAATAACCATACTATCGATCGGTTGTTTGTTGGTCGGTTGGGATTTTCAGATTTCGATCTGATATTAGTTAGCTAGTTATTATTATACGTAGTTGTTGTTTCATTTGATTTTAAGGTGTGTTGCTAATTGGGTTTCATTTATTTTTCTGGAGGACAGCGTAACTGACAGACTGAACATGGATGAGATACCAGAGATTGAGCCGACCATTCACGAACCGGATTTTTTTGATGCCAGGGACGACTTCAGTCCTGAAGGTCACCCACCGGGCTCTGCTACACTGTCAGAAGGACAAATTGCAGAGGTGGCAAACAGTGCACCGTTGGGAAAAATATGCGAGCTTAATGACGCGGACGACGATGACCTGCGTGAATTTAATCAGTTTCTTGTGAACCTTGAGGGAGGTGCGGATGGCTCGATTCCCCTCTTTGATGAAAATGAAAAGGATACTTCTAGTACAAATGTCGAGGAGGGAGTGGAAGAGAGCGAAATCGAAAGTCAAAAGGCGAAACCAAATATAGACGCGGAAGATAAATCTGAAGAGAACGGCAAAAACGACGAAGCGAGTTTTGATTCTTCTGATAAGGAGACGGGAATCAACGGGAGCCATAAATCCTCCAGTTCAAATCCACCTACTCCAGACTCAAGACCTGGCTCCCGGGCTGCTGTAGTTCGATTAGTATCTTTACCGTCATTACCGAAAGTGTCTCTTGAGTCAAAACGTATATCAATTGCTAGGGAATCTCCTAGCAAAGATACCCCTGTTAAGTCACCACCTCGCATGACCAGAGGAAGACTAAACGCCACTAATAAGCCACTAGAAAACGCCACTAGGGAAACTAGATCCAAAAGAAAATTCGAAAAGGAAGGCGCAGATGAAGTTTCACCAAAGAAGAACGCGGCAACGCGGAGCGGAAGGCAGTCGCGTAAAAATCCCCGGTATGTGTTTGATGAAGACCTCAAAGACGACGATGACTCGGGAGAAAATTCAGATGAAGATTATGTCAATGATACGGATTCTGAAGGATTACTTGAACCTGTGTCCAAGAAAAAGAAGACAGTCACAAAAAATTATTGGACTGAAGTCGATGGAACAATACGTTTTAGGGATTCTCATGGAAAGACCATAACACTGAAATCACTTTCTATTAGGGTGAAGCGCTTGAGTGCCAAGGATATTGAAAAATACACTAGGGTAGAATCGTTGGAACATCGTCCAAGTCCGATATTGCTAGAAGTTTGTATAGACAATTTTCTTTCCGCTAAAGAAGCCGTACGAGGTGGCGCAAACAGGTATTTAGAATCCTATATAATTTAAAGCACGTTGCCTTTAGCTTTTATTTAAAATTAAGCTAATAACTGTGTTTTGTATTTGTCATCTTATTGACAGGATCGAGCTATGTTCCTCGTTAGCTGAAGGTGGCTTAACGCCATCAACTGGTTTTCTTCAAATTGTGAAAGAGAATTTTAAAAATACTCCCGTTTTTGTAATGATACGACCACGTGGAGGAGACTTTCTGTACAACGAAGAAGAAATTGAAATTATGTGTGTAAGTATAATGCGAAGCATAGTTGGTGTTCCCTTTCTCATACTGCATTTCTTTTATTTTAATTTAAAGTAACTATGACTGATTCATTTTCAGAGGGATATCTCACATTATAAGCAAATAGGAGCTGATGGATTCGTATT
The DNA here is from genome assembly GCA_036850665.1 of Dicranocentrus wangi. Taxonomy (NCBI): domain Eukaryota; kingdom Metazoa; phylum Arthropoda; class Collembola; order Entomobryomorpha; family Entomobryidae; genus Dicranocentrus; species Dicranocentrus wangi. Next base: position 15,570 of record JAANSN010001253.1, on the reverse strand, counting down.
TGGTGCACTAACAAAGGATTGTGAAGTTGACAATGACAATTGTAAACTTTTGTTACAACAAGCTAAGCCTTTGCCATGTACTTTTCATCGTGCATTCGACAAGGTTTCGCATCCACTCTCGGCTCTTGAGACAATAATCAATCTCGGTTTCCAGCGAATCCTGACAAGTGGACAGCAGGCAACAGCGCAGGCGGGCATTTCTACTTTGAAGCGTCTTGTGGAATCATCGAATGGTCGTATAATTATTATGGCTGGATGTGGTGTAAATGAATCAAATGTTGCTGAAATCGTACGTAAAACTGGCGTTGTCGAGGTTCATGGATCAGCCGGTAAATCAGTCGCTTCTATAATGGGCTTACCTGGTCCGAGTAAGTCCAACAAACGTGGCTCGAAACAATCGGCGGTTAAAATGGGAAAGTCAGATGATTCGGTGATCAAAGTAACAGATTCTAGGTCGGTAGAACTAATTGTGAAAAATGCGAAACGAGCTGCACTACGAATGCAGTACTAAGGCACATAATTCCTTTATCGTTTTTCTGTATCAGAAACCGTCAAGAAAAGCCAAACGGTAGTCGTAGTCGTAGTATCATACAAACGTGTGAAAAAATGTAAGTAGGATTAATTTTTGTACCTACTGTCTGAAGCTGAAAGAAGCGTCACGTGCTCGTGACGCCAGAAAGTACGTCTACATCGACAAGTGATATTAGTTGTGCGTTGATTTTATGTAACTGGCAAGAAGAGTGATATTAAATAATTTACAGATGTAGCAAGTAGGTGTACTTACTTACTAGCCGCACATGTTCAAGTCCAAGATTATTAGTTTGAACTCTTCAAAAAAATTACCTCACCATTCGTATAAAATAATGTTCTACTTGTATGTATTTTATCACATTTTTATAACTGATCGATAAGATGTCCGTGTGTATGTTTAAACTACGTATGCAATTTAATGTTTACTTTCTCAATATATGCAACTGTTACGATTATGGTTTATATAGCGAAAATGTAAAAACATCTTTTAACTCCGCGCAGGTCCAGTGTTGAGTGATTTTTGCCATTTGAAAAAGTATATTTCTAATAACGGCACTGATTGCTGTTACCCATCAGCAGCAGATTGATAGTCAATGAATTTGGGCTGTGATGGATAAAAGCTTTATTTTATCCTTATAAGGAAGTGTGTTAATGTCTAATAAATCATAGATAGGGTAAATTAGTATATAATTCACCTATATTCACCTAACAGTTTTATAGTTCCTATTTGGATTCGATGAAAATGGACTATGTGCTATGGCTGTTAATAGAGCTGTAAAAACTATTGCAAAATGCAATACCTAGAGTTTTTCTTCTGAAGTTAGATGTAATAATCGCCTTGTCTGATTGATTGTTTGATTCTAAGAATGGGAAATATTTATTTTAATACATTGATTGAATGTTTATGTACCAGTTAGAAGATCGTTCCCGAAGTAAAGCTAATAAATAATCTTGCAACAGAACTCAATTAAATTAACGTGCAATGCTTCAAAATTGTCATAAATTCCAGTTCGAAATGAACCACACACAACAAACCATCTTGTTATGCACCTTGTATAGACTGAAAAGGACTCAGATAAATTGATATACCTAGGTATTTGCAGGTTAGATTCTGGTAGACTGCTTTGCGTTGTGTTGTAAAGCCAGTCATATACTTTACAATATCAAAAAGACTCAAAGCGATGGATTATTAACTAAAACGTAACGGAAATCAGTGCGCATTTCATATGAATCTCATTGTATTTTTGCAACTCGTACACACTACACATATAAAGTTATATTTTACTAGAAGTACACAAAACACTTGACACATTATACAAGTAATAATTAATTACATATTTACCGTACCGCTACAGCATATTCATGTGGAGATATAACGTAATACAATATGTCAAAAACCACAGTAAGATTAATGAAAAATATCCAAACAATTTACGTTAATGACGTTTTCTGTATTTTCTCAATAAAATATGTTTGTACCGATAAGGAAGTACAAACATATTGTCCAAGCAGGGCTGTTTACTTACATTGGCTGTTCCAATTCCAACAAGTTTTCTCTCATTTGATGAATACTATTTTTCCACTGAATTAAAGTGTCCCTAATTTGTTGCCAGTGAGGTTTACTCAATGCTCGCTTCACTGCAGACTGAACTGTGAGTTTTCTATTTGCTTGGTCGATTCTTGCTGTCAACAACTTGGTTTTCAACGCATCAATGATGAATTTCTCAACTTCATCAGATTGGAGCTGGAGTTCTCTCTCGATTTGCTGGAAAGTTATTTCAGTAGGTTTTTCGGCCATACTAATCATTGTAAGGATTCGCATTTTCTTCATCATTTGATTGTGGTCAAGATTCATTTTTTGCATGAATTCCTTGTGACCCGAATAAAATTTCATGTATTCTTCGAGACCATCATACACGGCGCACGTGAGCAAATCGTGAATTGGGTTACCTAAATAAAATTATATGAAACCAAATTCAATGAAGGGGTCGGTACTTACAATTAGATTAGTAACCTGTTAGGCAAGGCTTGTATAAAGTTGTAAATTACAAATCTTCACATATTTTCTATTTTCGCTTACCCTCCAAAAATTTCACTGGCTTAAGTGGCAACAAATGGTCAAAAATATAAATGTTGGGGTCCGCCAATGAAGCTACAATACACCTTTGTGCATCTTCTCTAGCTTGGCTAGCATTTTCCATTGTATACGTTGCAAGTAGGTCCAACATAACCTTGTACGCATCATCGCTCATTTTGGAGTTCATTAGGCTCATGTGAAGCAGCCTATACAGTTTCTATAATTGAGTAACAAGAATCATCTCTATCAGCATCATCATCAAGTATCACTTAATTAATTACTTCTGACTATGGTTTTAAAACATCCGTGACGTGAAACCACATACCTGTAACTGCTCCGGAGTAGGCGGACGAGCGCTGAAAGTCTTCTTCAGAGTTTGCGTATTAGTGAAAACAGAACGCATTTGGCCCACTTTGCCAGCAACTTCCACCATGTAATAGTATACATGGTATCTCATGGGCGAATACTCATTCAACGAGTAGAACAACAGCCTGAGCACTTTCAAAGCGATCAGTCCATGTTTCACCTCCGGCTCCCAGGCCTTTGTAAGTTTTTCGCAGAAAGCGAGGACCAGCCCGTCAGAAGCCTGGGAATCCGCAATGATGACCACGGACACGATCCCATTCAATACCGACTCAATGTCAGCCTCCGTCCCTTTCTGGAAACAAATGTCGCACACCCCAATGATCTTGTGGAGATCATCCTCCATCCCCTTTTGACTCGGCTGGGTTGAGATTTCCGCTCCCAATTCGTTCATGTACTCACGCAACTCCTGACACTGCTCCTGAGGGGAGCACGCTATGAAAGATGTCAACTCGGCTTCCATATTGGCAAAACAACTCGTACTTCACTGAAATTACCTGAAATATATAATACAAAAATTTACTACTTTTACACCAACAGCAACAGCCCCATTTTCAAAACCATGTAAAATCCCTCAGCTCAGCAATCAAATCTGGTACACATAAACATCCACCTTGCCCACCTAAAATCAGCTCATTCTAAATCCCAAACGGGCAACGGGACACACGCTTTTAACCACCAAAAAATGTCACCATATTTTTTTTTTTGCATCTGTCATTATTTGTAAATCCCTCAGCATCTCCATCTCCTCTTCTCATCCAATAAATCTTACCTTCAAAAGTTAGCAAGTTTTTCCAAATTACTTCTTCAATCTGTACCTCCTTCGGAATCCACCTAAAAAATAACCTTTTCGTCGTCCACAAACTTTTAACTCCAAGCTGGATGTAACCTCAAATTTAAGTTTTTTTCAGTGTAATTAATAACAGCCTTTTTAAATACAAGAATACAAAATCCGTCTGTCCGCGTCCGCACCGCACACCTTTTATCCTTTTGAACAACAACCCCGGTCCGTAGCCAACAAGTCAGGAAGGAGCAGATTGAAAGAAGTGAAGCAAGTCAAGAATGAGTGTACTTACATGTAAATGCTCTCTCTGATGAGCTCCGTGTGGAAGGACCACCGCCAACTTTAAAACCCCAACACATGCACATACATGACGCACAGGATGTAAATACAGAGCAGATAGATGCAGCGTAGAGTACATTCATTTCTGTACACAATACACACTCACTCACACATGACATGTGTGTGTATGAGATGGGCATAAGGAGAAAATTATTACGGAGAGAAGAGAACTAATGATTTCTCTAAGTTGTGTTGTGTTACATACAGATATCCACAAAATATGTATGAGCAATTGAACTGGGGAAAGAGGGAGAAGATGTGCAGTGCAGTGCTCAAATTTGTGAAAAGTGTGTGACAACATGTGCATAATAATGTGAGCGTTTTTAAAAAAAAAGAACAAGAATAAGAAAGAGCGTGTTTTTAGGGATTGGTTTGATGAGTACTGATTGTTGGTCGATTGTGAGTAAATTTGTGCAAATTTGTGTCGGACACAATCAAAAGTGTGGAACTTGTGTTAGTCCTGGTTTGGAACTTTGGAACAACCAACATATGACATAAGGTGTGTGTCACATTTTTGTTTTAGTTAAAATGGGTGCAGAACCAAGAAAGGGGAAAGGGAAAGCCAGTTTCAGGTTTAAAATAAAAAAGGGGAAGTTTTCGGGTGCCAATGATATTCCACTGGGGCCGAGGATCCCGATAGCTGAGGGAGGAGGCTCCTGGAAAGGGAAAGATAACCAGGCAATCAAGGCGGAGATTTTCGGGGGGAAGAGGGATGGGGACAAGAAAGGGGGCAAGTTTCAGGGGAAGAGCAGGCAAGGGAAGCAGCCGGTGGAAATTGAGTTTAACCCGAGGAATAAAAAGTCGATTGAGGAGAAGAAGGAAATCGAGCGGCTGAACGGGATGCTGGAGAAGGTAAGTAAGAGCTACTTATATAGCTGTTAGAGATATTTTAAAAATTGTATTGATTAAAGGTGAACGGGAAGGCGAGGGTGTAGGGGTGTACGATGGTAAAATTTTCTTGTGCATTCTTGTTTCTACCAGGGGACAAATGTTGAGCCATCCTTGTTCAAGAATTTCAACGATCTTCCGCTTTCAAAAAAGACATTGAAGGGGTTGAAGGACGCAGGGTACGTGTGCCCTACTGAAATTCAACGGGAGTCGGTTGGGCTGGCATTGAGGGGATTGGATATTCTCGGAGCGGCGAAGACTGGAAGTGGAAAAACTTTAGCGTTTCTGATTCCCGTAGGTTTTCAGTTTTAGTTGGATTAGTTCTGCTGTGTAACGTATGAACGTATATAACATTAGATTTGTTTGAAGGGATTTAATTTGAATGCATGCTACTCATTTTCGCTTTCAGGTAATTGAAAAATTGTATAGAAGTTTATGGTCGAAAACGGATGGACTGGGAGCAGTGATCATGACACCAACCCGAGAGTTAGCTTATCAAATTTTTGAATCCCTTAGGAAAATTGGAAGATACCATGATTTTTCTGCGGGTCTTATTATTGGTAATTAATTACGTTCATTGTACAGTTTACTTCTGCTTTACGTTAAAAGGTTGAGTTGAGTAACTTACATGTTTAAAGGTCATTTGTGAATATGGTTCGTAGGGGGCAAAGATCTCAAATTCGAAAGAAAACGGATGGATCAATTAAATATAGTTATATGCACACCTGGAAGGCTTCTGCAGCATATGGATGAAAATTCGTCATTCGATACTTCAAATTTGCAGGTACCATTTTGTTACAAAGGTTACAATGTTTACACTCGGATACTATTACGATACTAATGACTAATGAGGATAGGAATGCTTAAACTTTAATGCTAACTTTTACAACATGTACGTTTGTATTGTAGATTCTCGTCCTTGATGAAGCCGATCGTTGTCTTGATATGGGATTCGAGAGAGATATGAACGCCATTTTGGATCACTTACCAAAAGAGAGACAAACGCTTTTGTTTTCAGCAACACAGACCAAGTAAGGAGGACATGTGCATGTGGAGTGTTTTTTGGTTTTTTTATAATCCTTCACTAATAACACGTTTCCTGACTATTATAGATCAGTAAAAGACTTGGGTCGTCTGAGTTTAAAGTCCCCAGTTTATGTGTCAGTCCACGAAAATGCAGAACACAGTACCCCGGAAGCATTACAGCAAAGCTATGTTGTATGTCCATTGGAATCAAAATTAGATATGTTGTGGTCATTTCTAAAGCACCATAAAAAGTCTAAAATTTTAGTTTTCATGTCAAGCTGTAAACAGGTAAATGATGCGAAGTTTGGTACTACTTAATTTTTCTAAGCTCGAGGACTTTTTTTTTGTTGAAACTGAGCTCTAACTGCATAATTTCTAGGTGCGTTTTGTTCATATGTTACTTTGTCGAATGCGTCCTGGCGTAAGCTTACTGGCGCTACATGGCTCTATGCACCAACTGAAGAGAATGGCTGTGTATGACGAGTTTTGTAAAAAGCAGGCCGTGGTTTTGTTTGCTACGGATATTGCAGCACGCGGTCTAGGTAAAACTGACATTCCTATGAACAAATTATAGTTGAATTTTTATTTAAGACTAATTTTGTTGATTGATTGCTACCTTCAGATTTTCCGGAGGTTGACTGGGTTTTGCAGTTAGACTGCCCCGAGGACGCTACAACTTATATTCACAGAGCTGGTAGGACAGCAAGATTTAACAAAGATGGAGAGGCTTTATTGGTATTATTACCGTCTGAAGAGAGTGCAATGATTGCTAATCTCAAGCAAAAGCGAATTCCTATCGATAGAATAGAGATAAATACAAAGAAAATGATGAGCGTAACCAGAAAATTTGAAGCTTTACTGGCTAGAGATTTAACGCTGAAAGAATGTGCTCAGCGAGCATTTAAAGCGTATTTAAAATCGGTATTCCTGATGAAAGATAAGAACATCTTCGACGTAAGCCAGTTGGATCTCCCCAGTTTTGCTAGGTATATGAGACTCTATTATGTATTGCACCCATTCCTGGTTAAATGACTATTGCGCTAGTTCGAGATATAAATATAAGTGTTCTTGTTAAATATGATTGACGCATTCAGGTCCTTTGGATTAGCCGTTGCTCCTCGTGTACGATTCTTACAAAAGCGAGGACTTAACCACGAAAGGACAACTGAAAATATAACTGATTCAAACGTAGACAGTGATACTGAAGAAGAAAGTCAAATAATTGAACAAAGGAGTCATTCATCTACATTCGACTTCAATACAGGTAAATTCACTCGTTGTAAACTTAAGGTTCAACTGGAAGCAGTCACAGGTTTTATGTTTATTACTATTACTTTTTATGAAACAAAAATAGTTGATGACGACGAAGATATCGATACACTTTTCACGGGGAAGAAATCAGTGGAATTTCAAGACGACGAAGATGAATCCGTTAATATGAATGAAAATGAAAGTAAGAAATCTAAGAAAGTGAAAACCAAAGCGGCAGTAGCGAAGAAACTACTGAAGAAAAATATACAAATAAACAAAAAGGTAGTATTCGACGAAGCTGGTGAAGCGTTACCTGATGTGAGAAGGGAAAAGCAGTCTGAAGTTGCTAGAAATTATGAATTAGAGGACGCACCTGGAATTGATGTTGAGCAAGCCAAGCTTGTTCTTAAGGAAGAAGATCAATACGATAAGCAAATATTTAGGCAAAGGATAAAGGCTAGGCACAGGTAATTGATCTTTAAAGAATGGTGCACTTGAGAAAGTGCTGTAGAGTAACAGGATGATCATACGACGTTTACAATGCTTAATTTTTTACCAGGGAGGAAAGGAGGAAAGCTAAATTAGCTAGAAAAGGTCTAACTGAAGACGACGTTGAAGAAGAATTCGAAAATGATGGTCCTACAGTGAAAAGCGATGGATCTGTCTCCGATGAATATGAACCTGACTTAGACTGGCTTCCAGATCCTGATAAAATATATGGCCCAAAACACGATTCAGATGAGTCTGAACAATCAGACGAGGAATTTTCTTCGAATTTGCGAAAGCGACAAATTGAAGTTGTAAATACTGATAGTGAAAGCGAAGAAGAAATGCCTTTAGCGAAAAAGAAACCTAAAAACTCCACAGCATCAAATATCAAAACCCTTAAAGTCCGGAAAAAGAATAGTGAGAGTCATACTGTCAATGACGGGATAATGGACAAGAATTTAATGGAAGATTTAGCATTGCAGTTACTCAGAGGCCACTGAAATTCGAGTAATAGGTTCGCATTGATAGCATAACGTTATTGGAAGTGAACAAAGATTTGTATTTTTAAAGTTAATCGCTCATCGAATAAAATGTTATATTCAAGTTAATCGAATATTTAAAAAAAATATTATCTTTATTGCTAGATAAACAGATTTGTGATGATGACTAGTTTTTTTGCATGTCCTGGTCATATCTATCTATCACATCTATCACACTGTGTCATGTACATGTATATTTACCTATGTAAGTTTTAGATTTGTGGGAAACTGGATGGACCGGATGGACGTGGTATAAAGCGAACATACGGGAAGGCGAAAGGCAAGCATGCGGAAGGGAACTCCAAGATAGATGGAAAGAAGGGGTAGTGGAAAAAGAGACACTCGCGTCGCGAAGAAAGCTCTTTGTTTGCGCCAACGGTAACCAGAGTGACTGGTTCCGGAAGTACAATCCCATTCTACCTGTTTTTATGTTACCCCTATCTGCCCTTCAAGTTAGGAAGGTAAAGTATATGCCAGAAATTGCACTTTTGAACAAGCGGATTAGTGGTACGCTCTAGCCTTTTAGTAATATATATAGTTTAGTAGTGGCGTGGGATCAGATTAGTGGTTGGTAGTAGAAGTATATTTTACATTTTTGGTTTGTTGCTGTTGAAATATTCAAATACCATTTCTTGATTAAACAACCATCAAACAACAACCTGCGTGTGAAAACACCTGCATGCCAATTGTCGTTTTGTGTGAGTGAATGCAACACCAACACGTTCTTCGGATCATAGCATAGCATCAAAATTGTGAATGAAGACGACTACTTAACAACACAAGTACAACTCATGCTCGCTCACTATCAGCACTAAATGAGTCACCTCCAGACTTCCAGACCTATACCCCAGATGTACTAATGTAAACATGAACAGTGTGAGGTGCATCTTGCAGCAAGCGATGCAAGCAAACTTAATCTGAACATGGTCGACAAGCACTCGAAGATTAAAAATTTAAGGTTGACGAAATAATGCTCTTGCCACTTTCTATTTCGCAAGGTATAATATAATAAAGTACTATAACTTTAATATCTAAACCGTATATCTTTATATCGTAAACCGTAAACATTTATAACCGTATATCAACTTTTAAGTTAAATATGTTTTGTTCAGGGTAATGAGCAACAGTGGTGAAGAAGACCGTCTTTCATCCCCTACAGATGCGAGTACAGAGGCTGGATCCAAGGAAGCACATGTGCATATTTCAAAACAGCCAAATGAGGATAGAATAAACCCCAAGGCGAAATCATCTTCCAAGCCGAATACATATGTTAAAAAACCCAATAGTACCATGACTCAATCAAATTCTTCAGACCACGACATACTGGCCGAAGACAGTAATAACAAAGTCGTGCCGCGTCGTACTATGCAGATTACAGAGGAAAACATCTTCCTAAAAAGGCAACTGAAGAAACAAGAGGAACGGATCAAGATTTTAGCTACTAAGCTCATCCGCGTAATTAGTGAACGAAGTAATAAAACCAAACGAGAAGAAATACTTTTAGATGAGCAAAAGGCAAGGATCGCGGATCTTGAACACGAAGTTTCTAACCTTCGCGACAAGCTACAAGTTACAAAACAGCAGCTTTCATCGTATACAAGGTTAATTCCTCACCATCCTCTATCGCGACAAGCCTCTATGCTTTCTTCTTCCACTGTAACGTCACACTCTAAGCTAATAAAGAAACCAAGATCGGCCAAGTCATCAGGCTCCCAGCAACCACGACCTAATACAGCGTCCTCTAACAGGGGAAATGCCATTGATAAAAATTTTGCAGATCGAGTTGAGCAATTACTTTTAGAAGCTAAAGCCGAAAATCAAGCCTTAGAAGATCAGTTGAAGCATTGCAGACAACGCCTTGCAACTACAGAAGAAGAGTTGGAGAGGACAAAGCAGGCAATTAAAAGTAATGAAATGGAGCACCAGGAAGAAATTGTTAGCATTAAATCACAGTTGGATAAGGAGCAAGGTATGGTTACGAAAAAGAAGCAGTTGTCGGATAACATACAATTGATCCGCTTGCAACGAGAATCCAGACGAACTGCAAGTTGGCTATCAACCCTGGAAGCACAGAGCAGGGCGCTTGAAGTAAGCCTTGCGTCTGCGACAGAAACGGCACAGCAATTAGAAACGCAGTTGGTTGAAGTACAAGAAGAGCTAGGGCAAGAACAACAGAAAAACATTACATTACAAAAGCAAATGGAAGATGCCACTTCCTCCCTTAACTGTCTGAAAGAACTTGAAGCTCAGATCACCGCGCTACATGAAGAAAATACTATTCTCCAAGATACGAATGAGTCACTTCTAAAAAAAGCATTTGCAGTGACGGAAAAAGTAGAGAAAGCAGAATCAATGGAAATGAGCATGAAAGTACAAATGACCCATCTTGAAACTGTCCTCAAAACAGAAATGCGTTCGAAAAACGATCTCCAGGAATCTTTTCTGCGGGAGAAGGAGAAATCTGAACGACTGCAAGCAACTAACGAACGACTTCAGAATCTGTTGGATAAACTTAGTGACGAGATGAAAAAGTTAAGTCTTACTCCACAGAATGATATATTGGAGGATTTTGCGGTGAGTAGAAATTCAGATGATGGTGGAACTGGTGCGGCAGAAAACGAACACGCCGAATCCAAAAACTGTAGTAGCAACAATGTTAATGAATTGAAAGCGGAGCTACATAATATTAAACATGAGCTGACTGTCGTAAAGAATGAGTATCATAAAGTAAAACTCCAATTACGGAGTCAGGTGAATGCTAACCATGAATATCAGCAGCAAGTTGAAGATCTAACGTTTAAACTGGATAAGGCTGACGAGTTCCATCACAAGAAGTTACAAGATTTTGTAAAAGTTTTAGAAGAAAGGACTAAGCAGATTTCATTTCTAGAAAAATACATGGATGAATGGAAAATCAAACAGTTGGAAAATAATGTCCCGAATCCGATCTGTTCTGCATGTGGTGATTCACTATCTGATCTTAACAAAATCAAGATTACTGAACCCACTCCTAAGGTTAACGATACTGAATACGGAGAAACACAACAGGTTGAACAACTTAATACTCAGGATCAAGAAACTTGAGTTTACTATCGAACATATTCTAATCCATAGAAAATTATTGTACAAAGAACGCGGTTTTTGTCATCGACAGCTTAATACAGCGAACTACTCAAAATTGCTTTCAGCTAGATTTAATAAAAAACCAGTGTTGGACCACTTAACTTTTTCTGTAGATAACGAAATACTGATATTTAACTGCACAAGTTTTATACAGTGTAGAGCTAAATGTTTCACATTTTCGTGTGGTTACGCTTTCTTGTATTAAAGGTAAATTCAGATATTGTGGTTTGTGTTTGATACGTAGCTTATTAAAAATAATTAAATAACTCTGCTTGTATTAACATTAACAGAGTAAGGATTGTAATTTGTATATATAATGCCGATGCGGATTGCATGAGTCATCAGTCATGGTCAGTTCTGGGTATTAATCGGTAATCCATAACATACAATGGAACACTGTGTAAGAAATTGTGTAGCAGCTTTACGAGATATCCTCAGTGCAGTCGATAAGCATTTTTCTTTTTCTCGCTTTGCATCTTGATCAAAAAATAAAATTTTTGGAGGACGAATTTTTGAATCAGGTAGCCAACGTTCGATTAAATCTACCGTAATTCTGTCGCATTCCGCATCTGTTACTTCCCACAGGTATCCTATCACGCTCGGACTAAAAAATAAAGAATTCTCGTACAAAAAAATAATTCAGTCATGTCAAAAAGCAAATACCTACATTATTTTACTAGCAACGTACCACCCAGCTAAGAAATAACTATGTATTGTTGATGCTCCATACACTCTTGGAACGGCATAATGAGCCTGGGCACTTGCGCACCCCATTAGTAAAGGCACGGCTTGACAGACAAGTTTCTGAACTGCATAATCCGGATAAAAGTTTGATCCAGCACCATGACCATTGTACCTAAACATAAATTCGTCAGCAACTGTAGCTCCTCTACGTACGGTAAAATTGTGTTCATGTCCATTCATAGTTCTTACGGTTCTTACAAGAAAATGTGTTGATTTTCTAAACACTCTTGAACTTCTTTCATTGCTGGAGGACGTCCAATTACCGGGAACCACTCGTTGTGATCCGAGAGGTATTTTTCCAACCGTTTTTGAACATTTGGCAGTGATCCATCCGGATTTAATACGAATGTGCAACTTGTACTGTCTACAATATCGGGATACGATGGCCGCATAGAGGACACAAAGTTATAGTTGCTCCTAATTAAATTCAACGACGGCATTCTCGTGACATCTGTATTTACGAGGCTACTCATTGATTCCCAAGGGTATATCTCCAAATCCTGAAACGTAGCATAGTGTTAAAATTAATATACAATTGTATAATTTATTTATTTATCCATTAAAGCCGTTGCTAAACTCTATATAGGTTTTCTACCTGATCGATAATTAAAATCGTCGGGTGTCTACCCTCTGGTGGTACTTCGTTCCCAATATCACGAATCTTTTTACAAAGAGCTGATAGTCCAACTTCTGGGGTTTTAAGGATAAACGATACAACCGTTTCTAAAGCTGATGCAACGCTAGGTTGTAGGCATTTATAATTTTCCGTGATTTTGTACAGTAAAAGCCTTTGGGCAGGAGAAAGCTTGTACTTTTTGGTAGATGGAGTCACAATTTTACTGCAAATCTTATCCTGAACGTCGCGGTGAGTGGTATGTCCAGGTAGTAAAAAGTTCCAAGGTCCAATCCAGTCTTCTTCCATGGCCTTAATGATTCCCTAGAAGCATAAATATAAATCCTTGTATAACAATAACTTGTAAGAAATTGACATGATAAATAAACGTAGGTGTATTCCAGACGTGCGAACTAAGGAAATAAATTAAGCCACAATATGGTACGTATAATAGTACATGCACATATTACAACGTCTGGTTTGTGCCAACTGCCCACCACAAAATTAGTGCATATTGCTAAAAATCTACAGGTGTAGCATTACGGTACAGTTGCATAAATATGCCATAGACAGCGTAGTATAAAAATTTACCTGCATGGCTTCATTGTGCTTGTTTCTTTCGTCCCAGTAATTTTTTCGTGAAATTACAACCGCGTCGTCACTAATGATTAAATTTCTGTCAAGTATTTTTTGAAATTCTTCCATTAGACCAAGTCGCATCATCGATCCCTCGGAAACAGGAGGATCCGAACAAAATGTTGTAAAATTGCTGCGATTTGGTTCTTTCTATAAAAAGTAGCACAAATTAAATTAAGCTCCAGTCTCCACACACATTCATAACCTCACATGGATGAATGGATGTATTCTTTTTTTTATTTGTTTTACCGGAACGTGAGACATTGCGCTTAACAAAAGCTGAGGTATCTGTCGTCTTGTATATAGATCCATTCCAAACCTATTTTTAGATTGAACTAATGCACTAATCTGGATAATGTTCCATTCTAAATACACAGGTAAAACAAACGGCTGAATATCTTAAGTTGTCCCGGAATATAAAATACACAACAATAATACACATATTATTTGATTAGCAAACAAAGCATTACCTGGTAGAAAATTTGAAATGACTTCGGTAAAAATAGAACTGCCTTCTATTCCATTAGAGTCTTTTCCAAAGGAAATTGTGTCTTGAATTTGTTTTCTAAAGAATTCTGCTTTTGTTGAAAAAGATGAGCGTTGGTTTCCACTTCCATTTGGGGCAACCTCTTCAGTACGACTGCAGAAATATATTAATTATAATAGACTCGTACATCAAATTATATTATAAGTCACTTGCATGCATGCATGTGTTCCATCCATTTCATTGTTTACCTAAGATAACAAATGTGTTTATCAATAATTTCGCTATGAAGAAATGTTCCTTGACTCTCAGAAGCGAAAAACGTGGCATCCGTAATTTTCCCGGCTTGTAACTGTGATACCGCTGATAGCGTGGTTAGCCCTGAAGTAAATGAAAGATATGCATCTTGAAAACGCACTGCTCTCCTTTATATACAACCGAACAGAAATGATAGAATGAATATTAATATAGTTTAGTAAGGAATACAATGAACGCTTACATGGTAAACTAGAATGACAGATATGTCCTTTCAGTACGTTGACAATTTTCCCGAAGTCTTTGTGAAACTGAAGACGTTTCATGTCATCCTGAGTAATATTCAGCTGATCTGCAATTTGGTCAATAGTGGCATCTCCGTTTTCCTTGGTAAGCTTACTCCACCTTGCAAGACGTTCCTCCACTTCTTTCCAACGCGTAGATGTAGGCAACGACCAACTGAATAAATTTCTTAACAAACCATTATGATGCTCTTCGTTTGCTTCTGGGGACTTCCAGTTTCTAACACCTGCTTTCCGAATGGCACTACTTGATTTCTTAAACGATTGCAGTTTATCACCAATCATCACTGTAACAGATTGACCAGATTCATAAGAAATTCTTTCTTGTATCAGTTTCTTAAACGACTGCTGCATTAAATTATCCTTTTTCAGTTTCCTGTCGCCCGTATTCTTTTTATCATCTTCCTTTTTTATGGCAAGCTTTTTCATACTTTGGGACAAAGCTAGGTCAACGGATTCACTGGATTTAGAAGTGCGATTAAACCTATTTGATATGTCTGGGAACCTCTCCCGGTAGTAATCTAATGAGATCCTAGGTTCCAGTTGCTTTTTGCTATTGTAGTAATGGTGCGGCTTGAGGTTGAACATGACTGGACCAAGACCAACCTTTGTAGCTGGAAAATTTCTATCCCTCCTTTCGGATTTCCGAACATTTCCAACGATGGAGGTATCATCGTCTTTAATGGTACGGATAGATGGTTTGAGCAAATCTGGATGAAAAATATCCCTGGGGACATTGCTTTTGAAATTTTCATTGTTCGGCAAACACGGCTCTCCCTCTGGAAGAGTATATTGACAAAAATGCGTGCAAACATCAATATCGAGTACAAGTGACAATGTGGCAAGGGTAATAACAACCCTTTTAATCTAACCTAACTAAATACAAAAAATTAAAATGCATCCAAAACGTAATAGTTCCGGCCAAGTGCAAATGGCTCCTATGTTTCATTCAACTACTGATGATATAAATCATTAAATCAATAATACATAAATATAATCTTTTGAAGTATGCATATGGCAAAACTTTATAAACAAAAACTTACTCCGAGGAGGTAACTTCGTAGGCTGAAGGTTACCACCACTTCTTACACCTTCTGCATCTCTTGTTCTCGTCATTATTATATCT